>PVLC010002128.1:0-13038 GCA_004027655.1 Graphiurus murinus | reverse complement strand
TCTGCGTGCCAGTGAAATGCCTCCAAGAAACCTGCCCCCATAGGACTCTGGGAACAAAGGCTCCCGGTAAACATCTCCTGAGGTGCGGAATCTCTGGGTAACTCGAGGACCTCACATCCAGACTCCGCAGTTGTGAAACCTCAAAGCCTGATTAGGTGAGTTAACCGGCTCCCGCGCCGGGCGGTGGGATGTGGCCGTGCCGAGCGTGAATCATCATCAGCGGCACCTAGGAAAATACCCAAGTCACCCCAATTACACCATTATCAATCGCTGCATCGCGCGCGACCCAGCCCAATGAAACTGGAGCCGATGCCAGCTGGGCTGGGCCGGGAGGGGGCCGGCTCTTGGCCAGGGCTGGCTGCCTGGCAGCGGCCTCTGCAGCCCTGCCAAGCCACAAGCCCTGTGTGGTGGATGTGCCCAGAGGTGTCGGCCCCATTTCTCAGTCACGGAAACTAAGGCCCACCGGGGTGAAGGCCTCTCTTGCTACAGCCCAAACCACAGCCGAGAACACACCGAGAGGCGGCTGCTGGGAGCGGTGGCTGCAGGTGGCCGGGCATGGCGGGGGTGGCCTCCGCAGCCGCCTGCCACCATCTTGGCCCCTGAAATGGCAATGGTTGAGGGGGCATCTCTTTTGGAACATGGCCACATCTCACCGACTCAGGAAAGTAGGTGCCATTCTCTGCTTGACAGATGATGAAACCAAGAGGATTTGCCTGGCCCAGGGGGCTCGTTTAGCTCTTGGTGGCAAGGGGCTGAGTCTGCCCCTGGACTGAAGGTGAGCGGGCGGATGGAAGGCACTTGCCTGTCTGCACGCCCGCCTGTGCACACAGAGGCATGCCCCTCTAGAGCCCTGCCGGCCTCCTGCCTCCATCCTGCGGCGGCGGGCCCAGCCCAGCCGAGCCCGGAGCCAACAGCAGCCGGCCCACCCACGAGCCAGTAGCGCTCGGTGCTCTTAATCAGTAAGATATGTTTCTGGAAGAAAAACCACATCAGCATTTTCATTTTCAAGTTCAGACAAGGTTCTTTTTCTTCTTCTTCTTCCCAATTTTTCCTTCGCATGGGCGAGGCTAGCCCTTCTGCTTGACTGACAGGCCTTCAGACTTGGCCATACGGTTAAAGCAGCCGAGAGTCAGGACGACGGCGCGGGGGCTTCGCTTCTTCCTGGAGTTTTTCAGGCTTCAGTAATACCACAACCCATAAAGATCAATGTGAAATGAAAAAAAAAAAAAAAAATGATCCCTAAACAGAGGCTAAGCCTGTCCCTGCCGTGTGTCCTGGCAGGCGCCGTGCTACTCTTGCCCTCCCTGATTCAAAGTGCAGGTTCTACCCCCTTCTCAGGATCTTCTTTGGGGAGTGGGGAGGATCTGTGGGTAGAGGGGCTCCTGGCCCGGGAGCCTTACAAACGCTGGGGCTTGGGGTGGAAAGATGAATGAGTAGCCTAGAATAATAAAAAGCGTGATCGATGCGGATGAGGAGGGCGGGGAGGAGGCTGGGCCTCCCTGCGGGCCCAGGTGTGAGCCGGCGGCGCCTCCAGAGAAACCACTTCCAACGGAAGAACACAGAGATCAGGAGAAAGCGCCTCTTTCTGGAGAGTGGAGAGGGTTTACCATGGCGACAGAGTAAATATTAGTTTCCTCCCCCCCCCCCCCCCCCCCCCCCGTTCCTAGCGTTTCCCGAGTATATTCAAATTAAAAGTCTCTCATCTTAGACTTGAACTTGGACTTTGCTTAATAAAAGGTGGGGGAGGCAAGTTCAGGGCAATAAATTTGTCAGGCATTTCTTCAGGAAGGTCTCCAAGAAGCGACACTGAAGCAGGGCCTCAAACACGGAGTCAGCCAGGTGAAGAAGAGATGAAAGATGGCAGCAGGCAGAGCCCACAGCGTGTCTAGTTTCCAGTGCTGAAGCCGAGAGAAGATTCCGGGAGTCTGTCCTCCCGGTGTTCTGAGCAGGGCGATTCTTAGTTGCAGGGCCTGTTCCAGGAGCTGCTGGATGTTTGACACCTGGGTGCTGCCCACTAAATGTCAGGGACATCCTTTAGTTGTGACAAGTCCAACTCCCACGCATTCCCAAGTGCCCCCTGGTGGGGGCTTGGAGTACTGCCACCACAGAACCACTGGGGCAACCAGATAGGCGTGCACTCAGGCCCCTGTGTGGTGGAAGTCATGGTGATTAGACCTGAGGGGGGCAGGGGGCAGGCAAAGCTGGATCATGAATTCCATTTATGCCCTCTTGGGGAGTTAGCCATTGAGCATTTTGGGGTTGGGGAATGACATGCCAGATCTGCACTGGAGAAAGATCACTGGTGGCCAGGTGAGGCGTTCTTTGGAGGGAGGTAAGATTGAAGGTAGAAGGTAGAGAGGCTTGGGATTTTCTTTATGGTGAGATTAACCAAAGTCAATTTTAAAGAAAAATAGGGCTACTTGGAGCTTCTATTTCTTCTTATATGCATTTTAATAGTTCGTATCTTTCACAGAACTAATTCATTGCATCTAAATTGTCAAATTATTTTGGCACAAAGTTGTTCACAATGTCCTCTTATTTCCCTTTCAATGACTGTAGGATTTGTAGTGATGTCCCATCTCTCATTGCTCTGCTTGTGTGTGTGTGTGTGTGTGTGTGTGTGTGTGTGTGTGTGTGTGCGTGTGCTTCTTTAGAAGTCTAGCTGGAGATTTATCAACATTACTGATCTTTTCAGAGAAATAGCCTTTGGTTTCACTGATTTTTCACCATATTTTGCTCATTTTTAACTTCATGGATTTTTTTGGATGCTATTGGTGTTATCTTTCTTTTATTTTGTGTTTCATTTGCTTTCATCTTTCTAGCTTATTATAGTAGAAGCTTAGTTTGTTGGTTTTAAATATCTAAACTTAGCCACGCAAGGTGGCACACATCTATAATCCTAGTGCTTGGGAAGCTGAAGCAGGAGAATCACAGGTTTGAGGCTAGCCTCAGAAACTTAGATCCTGTTTCAAAACAAAAAATAAAGTAGGGCTAGAGGGGTGTAGCTTAGAGGCAGAATATCTCCAGATTCAATCCCTGGCACCCCCCGACATCTCTTCTAACACAACACTATAAGATCCAGTTTCCTTAGGTATAGCATTAGCTGCATCCCCAAAATATCTGTATATTGTTTTCCTCATTCAGATCAACACGTTCCCAATAGCTTTACAATTTCTCCTTTGACCCATGCAGGTTATCTCCAAGTGTGCTGTTTCAATTCCAAATACTCAGATCTTCCAAGGTATTTTTTTGTTATAGGTTTTAATTCTGTTGTGGTCAGAATTTAGTGCTGGATGTGAAATCATACTTATTTTTGTATGATTTCAAGCATAAAAGTCTTACATTAGAATAAAATTCCCAGTGAACTGAACATGCAGATTCTAGAAGAAAAAGTAAGAATATTATTCCTAAACATTAAAAGTATATTCACCAAACAGATTGCGGTGGGAAACACATTTCCTGTACTTCAATTCTAATGAAATTATCTAAAGGAGTAATAGAATAGTTCTACTTTGAAGCATCTCTCCCATTTGCTGAAAATTATATTATTTGCAACTATAAAAAGTTGAGATGGAGGATTTAAATATCAACTGAAAATGTTAGTATTTTTTCAACATTCTTTTGGGAGAAATATGGACAAAAGATTTGAAGACAGTGGACTACATGATAAATGAAAGCGTGCCTGGAATTGGGAATTTTTCTTTCTAAGACAGGTGAGGCTTGAGCCTGTCGGTCAGGAAACAGAAGGAGGAAAGGGCTGCTGTGAGTGAGATGCCCGTGCAGTGCCCTGTGCCCACCCACAGGTGGAGGGGAGGACCGTGAAGTGAGGACCCTCCCTTTTCCTGGGATGGATGCAGGAGTGCGGGGCGCACATGTAGAAAGGTGGATGGTTCAGTGATGGGAAACTGGGGAGCTGCTCTCTGAAGGCCCTAGAGAGGCAGAAGGTGAGTAAGGGTGGGGCTGGATGTTCAGGGAGAATCAGGCTTCAACGAGCCACCGTGGAGGTCAGTGGGTGCCCCCGGCCTGCACCGCTGTCAGCACTCATCGAGGTAGTAATTGCACCTTTTAAATTTTTTGGTTTTTTGCACCGGGGATGGAACCCAGAATAATTCTACCTCCAAGCTATACTCCTAGCCCCATTTTATTTCTTATTTGGAAACAGGATCTTACTAGGTTGCCGAGAGCCTTGCTAAGTTGCCGAGGCTGGCTTCGAACCTGCGATCCTCCTGTCTCAGCCTCTCAAGTACTGGGATTACCAGCATGCGCCACCACGCCCGGCTCAGTAGTTGCACCTTTTTGCTGACTAAATTGGACAGCCACTGACGGTCCCAGCACCTAGCCCATGTCCTGAATGGACAAACGGGCCTGGGCACCCTCAAAGCACAGCTGCGTGGAAGGCGTCTGGGGCCGCTGTGACCATTCCTGAGACCATTGTGACCCGTGACTGTTTCCTGGAAGTGCCAGGTGCATCTCTTGCCCACAAATGACACGTGAAACAATCTACGGCAGTGGCGCACGTTCTGGGGATTGGGAGAAGATGCAGATCAAGATGGACCCGATCCTTGGAAGGCTTCCTGGAGGAGAGCATTATGACGGGGCCTGAAGAAATGAACAGGCGTCTTTTTCTTTTTGGTACTGGGAATTGAATCCGGGGGTGTTCTACCTCCAAGCTACGCCACCAGCCCTATTTCTTTTTTTAAATTTTGAAACTGGGTCTTGCTAGCCTTGAACCTGTGGTCCTCCTATCTCAGCCTCCCAAGAACTGGGACTCCAGGCAGGGGCCCGAGGATGAACAGGCTTTTGAAGGAGAGCGGTGTGAGTACAAGCTGTGGGGAAGGGCCAGCGTGGCCCTTCCTACTAATGGAACCAGGCTGGGGCCAAAGCCAACCCCAGGCCCGGCCTGGCTCTGCTGAGTGCTGCCGGGCCAGGCCTCCTACCCCCCTCCTCTTGCCCCACTCTGCAGGCGCCCCAGAAGAACAGCTGCCATTGGCTGAGCATCTTTTCGAGCGAGACATCTTACATAAACCTTTGGACTCAGTCCTCACCAAGATTCTTGTTTGATAGGCAAGATGCTGATGCTGATGGTCAGAGGTGCTAGCTTGCTGAGCACGCCTCCTCAGGAATGGAACCTCGGTCTACGTCCCCTCGGCCGGCAGGCTGACTCCTGCTGCGTCCCTGTGGCCACAGAGATCTTGCTCAAGAGAGCAGCCCCCCTGCACTGCCCCCAGGACACGGTCTGCACTGTGTGGGTGGGCACGTAAGGGGCCCTCTGGCCGCTCCTCAAGGCCCTCTCCCGACATGAGGCTCATTGGCGGCAGGGACAAACTGAACGTGGGTCCCAGAGGTGAGGGTCTTTCTTGGCTCCCCACCTGAGCGCCCCAGCTCGGCATCACCCCTGCTCCCACAGGCACTCTGGGACCCAGCTTCTTTACTGTGTAACACCACGCGCTGAGCGCGAGGGCCACAGCCTCTACTAACCCAGGTACTGCGGCAAATACTGAGCACTGCACACTGTTACTAGTTGGCTAGAGCTGCCATAAGAACGTAGGCTGGCGGCTTTAACAAAAGGAACCTACTCCTCATGGTCTGGAGGTCCAAGGTGAAGGCGGCTTCCTTGGAAGTCTGAGTGGTTTGCAGAGGGCTTCCGACAAGCTGCCTCTCACTGGTCGTCCTTCCTGGGTGGTCTCTTCCTGTGTCCAGATCACTTCTCATGAGAGTACCAGTCACACTGGGTCAAGGCCGCCCTAATGGCCTTCATTACTTTTAGGGATCTCCGGGTTTTTTTTTGGGGGGGGGGTAACTGAGGATTGAACCCAGGGGCATTCTACCTCCAAGATACACCTTCTGCCCCTTTTATTTTGAAACAGGGTCTTGCTAAGTTATAGAAGGTGGCCTCTGACCTGCAATCCTCCTGTCTCAGCCTCCCAAGTACTGGGATTACAGGTGTACATCACCATGCCCTGCTTCCACATAATTCTGATCTGCAATTAGTTGAATCTGAGGATCGGGACCCTTGGATCCAATGGGCAATGCATCTTTACGGCCCTACCTCTGGCTATGTTGACTCCAGTCCTGTGTTGTAACTTACTTTGTGGGAATCTTAACTGCCTTCCCCAAGGTATCATACTGATTCATTTATGACTGATTGGGACTTGTGAGCAAGAAACAGCAACTACTCTAGACTTACTAGTAGATGTGCGTCAGAGGACGGGAAATAAATTGAGCCAGACTCAGGGCCTTCTACCTGTGAAGTTTGCAGGGGTCCGGTGGCATGCAGCATATCAAGACATGGCTCCCGAGGTGAAGGACAGCTGTTGTGTCAGACTTCTCCCCTAACCAAGACAGAGGAGGAGGAGCGATGCCCGGTGGGCCTCTGGATCTGGGAAGCCGTGTACTTCTCATCTTGGGTTAGCCCGTTAGCTGAGCAACCCCAAACACTATTAGTTTTGAGTGGGGCCCAGAGCAACAGAAGGCTCTGTGATGGACCCCAGCTGCTGTGCCAGCTGCTCTGCCACACGGCCCTATCCTCCAGCAATCCAGGGGTGCCTGGAGTCCACGGCAGGTGACGGCTTTGGCAGCCCCTGCAGGCACGGGCCCTTAGGATCTGGGGGCAAAGCCCCACCATCCTCCGCTGTTAGCAGCTCTCCTTGGCCTGTCGCTGGGCCTGAATAGAGACTGAACACTGAGCCGGGCCACCAAGTCACCCTGCAGTCTGAGCGGCACACCACGACCTGGGTGTTATCTGATGCCAGGCCCTAAGGGGGCGTGCACAGCAGCTGTCCATCATCACGTGCACGTGGCACATGTGACGAGGCCCAGGAAGACCCTGAGGGTGTAAGATGAGGGGGCCCCAATGCCCACGGCCCCCTCCTGCTCCATTGCCGTCTCCACCTGCCCAGCCTGCACCTGTGGCCTGCGGGGGGCGGGGCCTGTGACCAGTTGACAGAGGAAGACTAGGCTTGGCTTACATAACACGCAGGCACTCAGTGAATGTGGAAGCTGAAGCGCTACAGCCCCTCTCTGGGACGCCCCTGCAGGAAGATGGGCAGAACTTCCGGCAGTGCACCCAGCTGTGCCAGATGTGAGTATGGACCAACCCACAGGCAATAGCCAATCATCTGGCTGGTCAAGGACAAGAAAAGGACATGATTGAAAACTAGTGACAAGGTGGGTAGACAGACCTCTCTTACTGGGGAAAAACAGATACTCGTTTCTCATATGAATGCTCACCAAAGGGTGACCTCAGCAAAGTAGGACTTTGATAATCAAGTGCATAGAATGACCGGTTCTGTGGATACGTCAGCCTCTTTTCCCAGCCACCCACCATGGCCCAAAGGGCTCAGGAACAAGGTGGCCGTGCTGGCAGGGACGGCGTCCTGCACGGGCTCTGCACCATGACTTTCATTTGCAAAGGCCAACTCGCAAGGGCCACCGCTAGCCGAGCGCCCAGGCTGCTGGACACTTACCTGGATACAGATTTGCTTTCCCCACACCGTGTGAGCAAGGAAGTGAGCTGTAAGTGCCAGCTAGGATCACATGACCAGTTACAGGTGAGGACTGTAACCGTTAGGGGTATTTCCTCCTGACTTGTGTGTACTACATACACGTAGAATGGAAAGTATAATTCTCTTTCCTTTTCTCTTAGATGCAACATAAGATGCACTGACTTTACATATTATTAATTTTGCAGCAAGTGATACATAGCTGCAGGATACCAAGGACGAGAGTAAGCATCACCGGTGAAGGGGTTAGCGCACGTGTTCACAGGATACTTGTACCACGTTACGAGAATCACGGCCGTTACTGTCTTGATTTGCAGATGAAGTACAGCTTCTGGGTGCTAAGTTGACAAAGGGTGGAATTGTGACAATTAACTTTCCTCTGCCAATTTAACCGGCTGCTGGATGCCCAGATCTAGTTAAACATTACTCTTTCCTTTCTTCTACACCCAGTGTTCCATGTTGCCAGCATGATCTCTTGGAAAGACCACATTTCCCCCCATGCTCGTAGTGCTATTAAAAAAATATGTCAAGTGTACACATATGAGGGTCTATTTCTGGACTTTTTTCTGTGGTCTATATATCTACTCTGGTACTAGTATAATATTACTTTAAGAAAGTTCTATTTTTAAGCTCGGCATTGGTGGTGTGCACCTGTAATTCCAGTATTTGGGAGGTTGAGACAGGAGGATTACAGGTTCAAGGCCAGCCTCAGCAACTAGTGAGATCCTGTTTAAAAAAAAAAAAAAAAAGGCTAGGGGTATAGCTTAGAGGTAGAATGTCCCTGGGTTCAATCCCCAGTACAAAAATAAACAACAACCCCCCCACACCTAATCTTCCTTTTAGTAGTTTTGGTATCTAATAGATCAAGTCCTCTTTTTATTTTTGTGGTGCTGGAGATTGAGCTCCAGGGAATTCTACCTCCAAGGTACACCCTCAACCCTTTATATTTATTTTTTATTTTGAAACGGGATCTTGCTACATTGCTGAGGCTGGCCTTGAGCCTGCAATCCCCCTATCTCAGCCTCCCAAGTACTGGGATTACAGGTTCGTGAGCCAAGCCTGGCTTCCTGACTCTTTTGGAGTATTTTGCTTTTTTTTTTTTTTTTTCACTTCTTATATATTTAGAATTTATTTAAAAATTTCTCCTTTGTTGACAGTATGTGGAAGTTCAAGGAGCCACTGTGTAACGGCCTGGTACTTGCTCGCTCGCTCGAGCCAGCATTTCGGTCTTGGTGCACAGCCCTGGTGCGTGGCCAGCCCTGCTCCCCCCCCCCCCCACCTCTTCCCAGGCATGACCACTCCGCCTCCTTCCTCCTGGCTGCTGCTTCTCACTGGCTATTTTACCTTTTCAGGAAAACGGTGAAAAGGTAACTGGTGAATAGTGATTAGTCTTATCTTGTTTTTGATATCAAAAGGAAAAAATTTCATCATGCAAGTCTGGTGCTTTCTGTAGGAGTTTCTGTAGATATTCTTCTTAAGGAAAATTCATGTTTAATGCTAATAAAGTTTGTTAATACTATTCTTAGTGTCTTTGGATTGGCCATTTCCTTTATTTTAATACTTTTGGGTTAGGTTTTGATCATAAGGTTATGTTGGCCTTCTAAAAGTGAGTTGTGAAATATTCTTTTTCTGGGAGGGTTTGTGTGCGATCAGAAGTAGTTTTTCCTAAAATGTTGGTAGTGTTTGTTGCTGAAGCTATCTAGACCTGGAGTTTTCTCTGTGGAAGTTTTAAAGATCAAATATTTGAAATAATTATAAGGTAGTCTATTTCATTTTGTGTTTTGCTTTTAATAAAGACAAAATTGCCAATGTCATCTAAACAATTCAAATCAGCACAAAACACGATACTTCCTGTGAACCCTTGACGTCCACAGGAGCCGCAGCGATGACGATTTTCTTCTCAGTTGATCTTACCACAGCTTTATTACCACATTTTCCAAAGAAACAATTTTTGGCCTTATCCTTATCGTTGCACCTTCTGTTCCGTTTAATTACGTTCTGTTTGCATCCTTGTTCTTCAGTTTCTGGGTGTAAGTTTTTCTTCTACTTAAATAAGGATGCTTAGAGCCGGGCGTGGTGGCGCACGCTTGTAATCCCAGCATTCGGGAGGCTGAGACCGGAGGATCCGGGTTCGCGGCCAGCCTCAGCTACCTAGTGAGGCATTCAGCAACTTAGTGAGACCCGGTTTCGAAATAAAGAGTAAAAAATAGGGCTGGGGGTATAGCTCGGAGGTAGAACGCCTCTGAGTTCAATCCCTAGTACCGCAAAAAAAAAAAAAAAAAAAAAAAAAAAAAAAAAAAAGGATGCTTAGGCTACTGGTCTTCCACCTTTTCTCAGGAGTACATTTAAGGTAATAAATTTCTCCCTAAGAATAGCTTTTGCTACAGCCCACACTCAGACATGCAGTATTTTCATTAACATTCAGTTACAAATATTTTCTAACCTCAATTTCTTCACTTTGACCCCTAGGTTATTAAGACTATATGGCTTAATTCCTAAAAGTTTGGGGACTTTCTAATTGCGCTTTTGGTATTGATAGGAAGCATGATTATACCACGGCCAGAGAATACATGGATGATTTTAATCCTTTGCAATTTGTTGAGATTTGTCTTAGGGCACAGCAAAAGATCTACTTTGGTAAATGGCCCGTGTGTATTTTAAAAGAACGTGCATTCTGCAGTTGTCTGGCACGCATGGTGTTCTACTGACATCAAACAGGGTCAACCTACTAATTGCAGTGTTCGAATCTTACGGATTTCTTTTTGCTTGCCTATCCTACCATTTCTTAAGAAACGTCTAAGTTTTCCACTGTGACTGTACGCCTGCCTTCTTCCTTGAGTCCTGCTGGCTTTCGCTCAGCTATGTTATCTTAAGGCTTTGTTATCTATTGCCATCACCCTTATTTTGCTCCTTGTTCCTTTTTGAAACCACTCCTTTTCCCCTTGAGATTTTTTCTGTCTGAGGAATACCTTTCAGTACCTCCTTCAAAGAAAGGCTCCTGGCAATGAATTCTCTAGTTGTTTGCCTAAATGTCTTTTCCCTTCTCATTCTTGGAGTGGTGGGTGGGGAGGAGGGAAGATCTAGAATACCAGGTTGGCAGTCACTTACTTTCAACTCAGAAGACATGGTTCTATTGTCTTCCAGCTTCCATCTTTCTGTTGATAAGTCAGGGTGAGTCTAGTATTTGCTCCTGGGAGGAGAATCTGTGTTGCTTCTTGTATTAACTACCCCATCACAGAGACGTGAAGCAAGAACCCTGGTGAGTTTCTGTGAATGAGGAATTGGGCACTCCTTGCCTTGTCTTCTAGCTTGGGTCTCTCACAAGGAGGCAGTCACAGGCTCCCCTGGGAAGGGCTTGACTTCCTAGCTTGCTCAGGCTCCCCTGGATTCCTTGCATGTGATTATCTCACCACGGGCACAATGCTTTCCTTGAGCCAGCCGGTGACAGGGCAAGAGTGTCAGGAAGACACAAGTCCCCGTCACTTAGCTTAACCATGCACATGCCAGCCACCACTTCTGCCATATTCTGTTAGTTAGAAGCAAGAGGCCCTGCCTATGTGAAGGGTAGAGGACCACCCAAAGCACGAGTTCTAGAAGGAAGGACCCCTGGGAGCCACGTCGGGAGCTGCCTGGCCCAGGTTTCAAGACGTTCCACTGACTGTCACTGATTTGCAATAGTTCCACAGTGTGTTTTTTTCTGTTATTTATATTGCTGAGAGTTCACGGAATTCCTTACCCTGTGGCTTGACACTTCTCCTGTTTTGGAGAACTCTCAGGAAGCAGTCCTGGCAAAGTGCTCCTGCTCCACTGTAAGCCGTGAAAGATGCCTCATCCTTCATTAGGGAAGAACGTTCATTCACTGGCCTCGGAAGTGGCCAGCCAGTCCCCACTCCATTAGCTTGCTGGGCTGCCACACGATGTGCAGGGCCCCAGTGGCTTAGAGAAAGGGGATTTACTTCCTCCCGGCTCTGGGGGCTGGAGTCCAGAACCAAAGGCCAGCAGGCTGCTTTCTCTTGAGGCCTCTCCTGGGTTTGTTCTTGGCAGTCTTCCCATCTCCAGATGCCTTTCCTTTGAATCTGTGTCCAAATCTGCTCAATCTATTCTTTTTATAAGGGCATCAGTTATATTGAATTGGTGCCCACCATGATGATAAGGGCCCACCTCATTTTAACGACTCCTACTGAAGCCCTAGCTCTAAATAACTAGGGTCACATTCTGAGGAACTGGGAGTTAGGACTTCGATGTGTGAATTGGGGCGAGGGGCACACTTCAAACACCTCCTAACAAACCATGCTTACAAATATGTTTATCTTGAAATGCTCAAAAGAGTATTTGTCTCCAAAACAGGTGAAAATCATGGTTTTTACACAAAGTCTGCCCAAAATGAAAACATATGTATTCTGTTGGGATAAATATAATTACCTGCGAGAACTTGTGTATGCTGAGATAAAATATACACTTGTCTCATCCAAAAGAGATAAAGGTCTGCTATGCCCCAAGCTGTAAACAACTCCCCTAAGCCGGGCAGCAGTGGAGCAGGCACACCGGGGCTACCGCTGGAGCAATGCAGTGAGAGCCAGCGGCAGGATGAGGACATGGAGTGGACGCTCCCGCTGCTCAGACCTAGTGGCCACTACCTGGCCCCCCAGGCACCATGCTGGAGGAGAGTGCTGCTTGCTGACTGTAAGGTGGCCCCAACCCGGGTGCAGACAGAGCTAGAGATCTGTGCTCACCATACATGCTGGCTGGGGGGAAGAAATACACCAGACCAAACCTTGGAAATGTAGCTCCTCGCCCTCTGCTTGCTCACAATCAATACCTGCCTTATTGAAGGAAGTATCTGCTGGGACGAGGTGGTATTCATGTGAATTTCCTCCTCAGGACTTTCAGGTATTAACCAGGAATGAACACACCCACTTTCCTCTCTTCTCAAACTCCAGAGAAGGGCATTAGCCCATTTCACTCTGTCCCTCAGGTCCTTTCCCCATCTAAGCAATTTACTTTGGTTATTTTCATCCAGTCTATCTTCCATTCACTATTTCTCTTTGGTGGCTAACCCCATCACCCCACCCTATCTATGATTTTTTTTTTTCTTTTGGTAATGGGGATTGAACTCAGGGGCATTCAACCTCTGAACTACACACCTTGGTCCTTTTATATTTTATTTTGAAACAGGGTCTTGCTAAGTTATCGAGGATGACCCCAAATCTGAATGTTTGAGGCCATCATCCTGTCTCAGCCTCCAGAGTACTCAGATTACAGGGAAGCAATACCACACTGGGCTTCAAATTCCTCTTGTGGGGGTCTTTGAACATGTGTAAACACTTCCTACTGCAGTGTCCAGTGTGGGTGGATCTGAGGGCGTGGTCGGCTGTGTGCTCACCCCTGGTCCCTCTGCTCTCTGTCCACATCCTCCCTAATGGGTCCTCCTTGCTCATGCCCAGGGCTGTGTGCTCACCCCTGGTCCCTCTGCTCTCTGTCCACATCCTCCCTAATGGGTCCTCCTTGCTCATGCCCAGGGCTGTGTGCTCACCCC
>PVLC010002127.1:99138-121888 GCA_004027655.1 Graphiurus murinus | reverse complement strand
TCAAAGGAGTAATTTGATTTTAACCGCCATCTTGTAATTTGCCACCTTGTAATTTGCCATCTTGTAATGCTTGGATTCCTTCACAAAATTAGCATCTCAAGAGATTGTAGGTGCTGACCCTCCCCCAACTTCCCCTGTAGCTGACCGGGAAGAATGTGAAGCTGTAACTCCCACCAATAGGAGTTCAGCGCAGGAGGGGTTTTACGTTAGGGATATAAGACCTGCCAGGTGCTTCCTCAAGTGTGCTCTCTCTTGTATATGTGGGGGCACCCTTTTTTGCAAAAAAGTAAAATTGCATTGCCAAGCAATTTTTAAACACGTGCCTTTTTCTTAATGTTATAAAAAGTTATTTCTTTTTTTTTTTTTTTTTTTTTTTGTGGTACTAGGGATTGAACTCAGGGGCATTCTACCTCCGAGCTATACCCCCAGCCCTATTTTTTTTATTCTTTATTTTGAAACCAAGTCTCACTAAGTTGCGGAGTGCCTCACTAGGTAGCTGAGGCTGGCCGCGAACCCAGATCCTCTGGTCTCGGCCTCCCGAATGCTGGGATTACAAGCGTGCGCCACCACGCCCGGCATAAAAAGTTATTTCTAACACTACAGTCACTCACATTCTTTGGCTGCTGAACCACTTCTCCGTCCTCAAGGTCGGCAGTAGTGGGTGGCAGCTTCTGCAGGTCCTTACTATGAAGTATTTTTGTTAGACCAGGGCATTTTTCCTCCTGTGCATGCTTGCTTTTATGTTTCTGTAGTATCCCTTGTATGGTTTTATTCAAATATTTGTAATCTCTCTTAACAGTCCTCTTTGATAAGTTCTTGTTTCTGTTTCAAAACTGTTTATCTCAATTTCTGCTTCATCTTTCTTCTGCTTCCAACTGCATCTAACACTTCCATCTTCCTGCTTTGCTTTTAAGTGCTCATGTAATTTATATTTGACCCACCTGGAAGGACCCATCCTGTTTTGAAGTCAGCTGATTATTCGCCGTAATTCTGTCTGCAAAGTCCTTTTACAGCAGTACCTAGATGAGTGTTTGATTGAATCACTCAAGTATGGGACTCTTCAGAAAGCAAACACCTTTAGTATTCTTCCTACCATCCTGTAATAAATTCTTAAGTCTCTCAAACTTACTTCTTTATAGGCCCTAAAATATCTTGTATATCCAGCCAAAAGACATAGGCAGCTGAGTTGGTAAGTGAGATATTATTTGCAAAATGAAGAACCAAATGAAAACTTATCAAATAGGACCATTACAAGAGGTTACAAATATTCGAATAAAACCATATAGTGCCACAATAGCGAGCATAAAAATAATCATGCTCAAAAAGAATACCCTGGCCTGACAAAAATCCTGGAGGGAAAGAGCCTGCAGAAGCTTCATTTGTTCTCTAGACATTTGGGGTCACTTATTTATTTAGAGATGCCCAGGTGTTACTTCTTGCCAAGCGAAGTCTAAAGTGCTTAGTGCTTTGAAACAAACAGTACTCTGAGACTTGTGAAAGGCCTGGGTGAAAGTCCCTAATTGAATCTAAAGATCCCACCTGGGTTTTGAGAAACTGCTTTCCAAACTGATTTGACTTCAAAACCACTCTGTCATTCTGACTTTAGCCAGTGTTTGCACTGGCCTGTCTTGATCTTGGCATATTCATGGGCTTTGCTAAATAACATCTGAGCAAAGTAAGTCACAGGAGTTCAGGAATTCCCAGTAGGTGACACTTCCCTTCTTCTCTAGCCAGTGGTCAGAAACTATACTCTCTTCAGCTGACAAGCCGGCCCCTCCCAATGTTTTATGATGTAAAAAGAGCCCTGCAAGGTAGCATGTTTTATAGCTTTTCTGTAACTTTATTTGGCCTGGTGGCCACTGGTCAGGGTCAGCTCAGAGCAATGGTAGACCCAAGTCCTGTGCCAGATACCTCCCCCACACCTACCAAGAACTGAATTTATATCACCTGAAAAATCACTCAAGCCTGGACAGGCATTTAGTAGATATTTGATACTAATGATGGTTGAAACATTTGTTATTTTCCCCAAGCACCACCAAGAAACTTAGAATTCCTCATAGGCAGGAGAAGAATTCCATTTTCTCTAACCATGCAAATTATATAAACATATATGACTTGGATACAGAAAGAGAAATGACTTTTCTATTGATCTGGGAGCTGACCTTATGTAACCAGGCCTGCAGAAGAAAGGACTAGCAGAGGTTTTCTGTTCCCTCCAGTACATCTCCTGACTTGTTTTCCTCTGAAAACTCCACAGGTGGTTGGCAACACCTGCTCCTTCCTGCCATATCCTATCTCATACACAAGATGCAATCAATACACTCTGCATTGGCAATGCTTCTTGTTTAGAGTATGGGCCACAGGAAGTTTATTGCATTGCTAACCAACAATCATGAGAGATACTCTAGAACAAGGAAAATGAACACTCTTAGAAGAATGTCCTTTACTCACTAAATTAAAGTATTTGTGTGTTCTGACACCTAGGGGTGAGATCATCAGGAACCACTTAGTGAGACAAAAAGCTGGAACAATGAAATAAATCCTTTTATTCAGGGAACAGCCTGGTCCCTCATCAGTGTTGTTTCCCTTCAGCTAAAACCCTAATGACCTCCTTTGGCTGAAGACCCAGTTAAAGCCTTGCCTGGTATATTCTTGCTCACTTGACTTGATTTCCTTCATACTGCCACAAATCAAAAGCTCCCATTTCAAGTATCAACAGCATTCTTAGACCATTTGGGGGCATAGCTGATTTCTAAAGACTTTATATTGCAGGCATCTTGCAGTATTGGGATTGGTTTTAGGACCCCAATCAAATGGAAAAGTGCATGAATGCTCAAGTCCCTCATAAAAATGGCATATTATTTGTGTATAACCCAGGCACATCTTTCTGTATACTTTAATCTCTAGATTATATAATGTCAAGGACAATGCAAATGCTTTATAAATAGTTGTTTAGGGCACAGTGACAAGAAAAAAAAGTTCAATACAGACAAAACTTTTCCCCCTGAATTTTCAATCCACAGTTGGTTGAATTCAAGGATGTATAATTCACAGACAGAAGGTTGACTGTATTTCACTGAGGCATAGCAATAATATTAATTCTTCAGCTGTTTCACCTCCAGTAGGAATAAGCATATAAAACAGGTAACTGAATCACCTGCAGTGTTGATAACAGGACAAGCATTTGCTCTACAAAAATAATAACAAAAGCAAACAAAAGGGAGGAAGGACAAACACACTTCCTGCAAAAAGACCAGAAGAAATTTGGCCCAGAGACTCATTGTAGGGAACAATGTGAGGGCATGCCTGGCTAGAAGGGGATTATGAGTCTATCTTTGTATGCTGAAGAATAAAAGTGTTTATTAACTGAGACCAAAGGTCTGATCCACCTACTTCACATGAGGTGTGGCAAGATTTTAGAGACTCTGAAATGTTAACCCTCAGATCTCTCAGATCATCAATCAAAGACTTAACAAAGATGACCAGAAGTATCTGGCTCATCAGCCTGCTCTCCCCACACATCCTAAGAACCTTGGAACAAGGACAACCATAAACCGGAGAAAACAACTAGGCATAGCAAAGCCAGGCAAGTTATGCTTTGGGGTTGTACATTTCAAATAATTTCTCCAAACTGGCATATTGGCTGTTATTCCTTGAATATAGTTCTGTTAAGCTTATTAGTAGCTTAGTAGCTATTTTTTCCAAATCTTTTTTTTCTCTTTGTGATTTCACTAAATAGAAAGAGATCCATTACTTTTGCATATATGATACTACATTCAATAAATGCTAAATAATAAAGGATTCGAGATCTTTCCATAGTTCTGTTTATTATCTTTCCATAATTCTGTTTATCATTCCCATTGTTTTCTCTTGTTCTTCTCATTTAGTAAGTATTTCTCGTTCTCATTTAATAAGTATTTCTCGTATGCACCTCATTGGGGGGAGTTGCGATCTACCCTGATAAGTCATTGATACTGTAAAACACGGCATATGCTGAAGCAAACACTGTAATTACATTTAGACCCAGGCGACACCCAATTGTTCACTCTCATCTGTAGCTGGAAGCATCTACAAATGACATATATTAATGAATAACAGATCCTGTGGTGGGTTAATAGGATAACAAATCTTGGTCATTGTTGGGTAAATTGCAAGGGGAGTGGAGTTCAGCTCTTTGTAAACATATGACCTAGTGGGATGGAATTTCTGCAGAGGCAGTTTAGAAATAATAGGATTGAATTAATATTGGTCGGTCCCTGTATCTTCAATGTTCTGCCAACCTGCTCAATTCATACATTCAAGCTGGCTGTTCCCAAGTATTTCTGAGAGTGAAACCTGAATTTATAACTATTGTTGTAATTTGGGGAAAAAAGGTACATTCATGGACACAACCAGCCAAATCCTCTCATGCACAATAAATTATTAAGGAATCCCTTTAAATGCTTCTGTGACCCTAGGCCTGTTGGTTGACCAGTGCTATAAATGACTAGTACGGTATAATGATGCATAATGCATTAATAAAATTCTACCATATTTTCACATTAAATTGGAAAAATTAGAAGAGATCAATAATATCCAGTACTGGTAAGTATGTCCAAGATTCAGGGAACCTCTCATTCACTGCAGGTGGCTATAGGAACTGCCATCACCTTTCTGAAAAGTAATATGGTAATGTCCATTTCAACTTAAAGGTGAAGACAAGTTTTGAATCAGCAAACTCAGGTTGGAAGATTTTTAACATAATTTAAAACAGAATACCTAAGGATGTATGTAAAAAATTGTTTATTGTAGTACTGTGAGTAGTGGCACAAAGCTAGAAATGACTAGAATGTTCATTAATAGAGGAATGTATCAAAAATATGATGCATTCATATTATGGAATATTACATTACTATTAAAAAATGAATTAGACCTATAGGTATTGACATCCGGGAATAACTATGATATATAATGTAAAAAAGCAAGTTAAAGAATATGTGTATACTATTTCCATTTAGAAGAAAAGAGAAGGAGAGAAAAGAAAAAAGAGAAGTGAGGGGGAGAGGGAGGAAAGAGAGAAAATGCAAGAGAGTGAGAGAGAGAGAAAAAAAGAGATGGAGAGACAGAGAAAGAAAGAGAGGGTAATGATATGGAAAATATAAAAAATCCATGTGTATGTCTACCTTTCTATGAGAATAAAGAAAACATGTTATTTTAAAGGTGATGGTTTTATTTTAGAAGTTGAACCTAGAGGCACTCTACCTCTGAGCTATATCCCCAGCCCTATTTTTTTTTTTTTTTTTTTTTTTTGAAACAGGGTCTCTCTAAGTTACTGTGATCCTCTTGTCTCAGCTTCCCAAGTCCTGGGATTACAAGCATGTGCCACTATGCCCAACTCAGATGATGATTTTATTATTGGCTATAACAGACATGAGACTGAAAGAGGAAATTATTATGAATTTTGCTTTATACTTTAGGGCTTAATATAGGAAGCATGGATTATAATTATTGCCCAGCTTTGCTTAAAAAAACAATGAGCTAATCTGAGTATAATAGGTTGCTGTAAGCCATGTAGAGATTTCCAACTACTTGAGAAGGGATTAAGTTTAATTGCACAAATATAAGATAAATGAGGGGGGTGGAAGAGGACAATGTATGTTGAAAGTGTATGTCTGGATGAGGATGGAGATGAACAGATACTTTCCTGCCTTGTAGGAATACTAGCATAATTTGGATATCTAAAAGCCCAGGCCTGGAAATGGAGTCTTTAATTTCTACCAGTAAGTTGAGCATGACTTGTACTAAGATCAGTAGCTCATAAAAAACATACTGTTTGTGGGCCTAGACTGTGGGCATTCAACTTGTTTTTGCCTAGTGAATCCCTGGAATAATTAAATACTACTGATCCTCCAGGAAAGATCTTAACTAAAGATATATATACTTATCAGCTAAGGTAAAAATAGAATTTTTAATAGACCAGTTTTTAGCTTCCTAAATAATTAGGTCAGTCAGTAGTTATCTGGGTCTTTGATTCCTGCAGAATTCTGAACATATACTCTAAATAAATGTAAATTTATAAGTAATATACAGATTCTATTGTTAAGTTATATTTTGACTTAAGTTATGATGAAAACAAGTAGAGGTAGGTATTTTATTACTTTTCTTAATGCATGACTAATAGATGTTCTTTGTTTCTTGTGATGTGTGCACAACTCTTTGTGATCTATGATCAGGACTTACTGATTTATTATTGAGTCTACATATATGTTACATTAGATACATGAAACAGTTAACTTATCAGCATAAGAAAAATAAAACATATGGATGAATCTCTTACTACCATCCAATCATTGACGTTAATGTAGCTTCAAATGCTTTTAGATCTTGTGATTTTATTTCCCATGAATATCCAGCACTTAAGATCTAATAGATGTTCTTTTTTTTTTTTTTTTTTTTTTGTGGTACTGGGGATTGAACTCAGGGGCGTTCTACCTCCGAGCTATACCCCCAGCCCTATTTTTTATTCTTTATTTTGAAACCGGGTCTCACTAAGTTGCGGAGTGCCTCACTAGGTAGCTGAGGCTGGCCGCGAACCCGGATCCTCTGGTCTCAGCCTCCCGAATGCCTAATAGATGTTCTTAACATGATATATACAGATGTGTGTGTGTGTGTGTGTGTAGTGATGGTAGTACTAGGAATTGAGCCCAGAGGATTCTACCTCTGAGCTACATCTCTAGCCCCCCTTTTTTTTTAATTTAATTTTTTTATTTGGAAAAAGGGTCTCCCTAGATTGCTGAAAGCCTCACTACGTTGCTGAGGTTGTCCTTGAACCTGTGATCCTGTCTTAGCTTCCCAAGTACTGGTATTACAGGCATGTACCACCATGCCTGGCCTTACCATGATATTAACAGCACAATCAATACCACTGTATTACTTAGAGATCAGGTACACTTTAGTTGAGCAACACATTTCAATGCTGCCTTTTGACCTTAAATCCCTTCATTAAAGGCATCTTACTATGTGAATATCCAGACTTAAAAAAAAAAATTAGGAAGTTATGAGTCACATAATGAAAAGATTATTTTGTGAAATGAAAGAACAACCTTAGGATATCTTTCAATAGCTAACTCTATTAGTTATTTGCAAAATCATTCTATCATCTATCTATCTATCATCTTTCTAACTATCCTTCTTTCTTTTAATTGTGGAGAGACATCAGTAGAACATCAAAAACAAGTTGTATTCATTAGAACATGTAAACAATTCTAATAAATAAGAAAAATCTAAGGGGTAGGTTTGTAGCTTAGAGGTAGAGTATGCCCTAAGCTCTAGGTTCAATCCCTTGTTACACACACACACACACACACACACACACACACACACAATTATTTCAAACTTATTTTAAAAATAACTAGAAGAAAGGAGTTTCAAAATTTTTACCATAAAAATGATAAATGTGTAAGGCAATCAATATGGTAAATACTCCCTATTAATGATTATACAATGTATATATATATATATATATATATTATCAAAACATCACACTGTTCCCCATAAATATGTACAATTATTCTATGATAATTAAAAAATCAGAAAAATAAAACAAACAAAAAAGGTCTATTAGATTAATTCAAGCTATGCTAAAAGGTTAATTCATTTTCAACTTAGGTTAATACAAATGTCATTGTCTCTTGACCTAGATAAGAAATCATATTTAGGAGACAAATGGTTCTTAACAGAGAACGTTGAACATGTGTCCCTGAGTAAATGCCATCTCTTACAGCTGTTTCTTACCTGAGGCACTTCTGCATGTGCACATGTGAACACACATGCACACACACACACACACACTCCAAGTTGCTGGAGAAAATGTGATGAAGTGTGTTTAAGTCTACTTAACATGTTTAAAACTGATATCCCTATATTGCCAATCAGAATTAAGCAAATACATGTTAGTAAGTTGAAGAATTTAAAGACTATCATCTTTCTACTCACTAATTGGATAGCTAAGCTGGATGCACTCTGCGTGCTCACATTCCTTTCTCCCTGGTTCTGTCCGCTTGCTACCTTCCTCCATCTTTCTCTGTGCTCCTGGAGGAGTTGTTGATGGAACACATTGTAGGCCTCCAATCTCTGGCTTTTCTTTGGGTTTTGCCAACAGAAGACTGATGAGAAGCAATGGCAGAGCATTAGAAAAGGAGGCTCCTTTTCTGATGGGTTGAAGTTTGGCAGTATCTGAGTTCCTCTAATGGCCAGAGATTCTGCTAGCAGTTCTCTCCTATAGAAACAGCTTCAGCTAACCCCCTTTTCTCATTCTAGAAATTTCTCTACCATTTAATTCCTCAAGCCTATGGATGGTAATTCTTCCCTGCTGTTGCAAGCCCAAGAGTGCTCCCCATTTTTGTTCTCCTTTATCCCTCTTTTCTTATACCTTTGTAAATAGTCCCCTTGTTAAACTCTCTACAGTTACACCAATCAAGTGTGTCATCAATTTCCTTCTGGGATCCTGACCCATACGCTTACTTACAAAGAATCTTTTAAAGGTTCTATAACACATAAAAGTAGATTAGAAATTGATTATGCTCTCAAACAGTTTATAACCTGGTACAGGAGAAAATGTGGTTCATCTGATAGCATTGGTTGATTAATGTCTGTTTAGACATAATTGGGAAGGTGATAGTTTTGTCACATGAATGCAGGGTGAAAAGGGAAAGGTAGAAAATTCCATGGAATGACTTATTTTCTATAGCCTGTCTTGAAATAAATTATTTATATATGATGAAATTAAATTATATTCAGAAACATTTTAAGAAGGTTTTAAAATGTGTGCTTTCTTATAATTTGCATATGTACAATATGATATTTGTTTTAAATTGTGCTTTTATATCTAATAATTATTTCATATGCATATAAATTTATAGAAGACTCATTTCATTTCTACATAAGTTTTGTATTTAAACTTCTACATACAAACTCACAAATGCTAAAACCTTCTTTCATAGAGTACTTAAAGCTATCTAATATTCATGGAACCATTCATTATACTTATTAACAATTTGAGAGAGATAAACCCAATTTGGGATAATTTAATTATAGCCAACAATTGGCTAGGTTTTAGTAGTAAAAAAACACCAGGCTTTAAAGTAAAAAGGATACCACTTAATGGTGTTTATTTCTTTCCAGTGTTATTCAATAAACTGGAAAAGGCAGTACTTTTACATGATAGTTAGATTTAGATCTTCAAGCTCTAGTGGTATACCATATGGAATAATAAAAGTATAATACATAGTTTTCTTTTTTCCTTTCTTTCCTACTGTATAAATTTAAGGTACCAAATATGACATTTTAATATACATATTCTCAGCTAAATGATTAATCTAAGTGAGCAATTTAACTTGTTCATCATCTTAATGTCACCTGTGTCTAATGGAAACTTTACTTTGAAATTTTTAATTGACATTCATATTTTGTCAATATATAAACAACAAATGAAACAAAGAAGGAAGATAGCTCTTATCCTAAAAAAAAATTATAATGGGAAAATCTACCCATGAAAATTAATGATGGATTACAAAGTAGGATCATTTCTCTATAGATACTTATTTTTAGATAACTGGTAAGGCTAATCTAGAATCATTTAGTTTAATTAGATTTTAACAAATATTCCCACAAGAATATGTTCATGCTTGCTTCACAGCTTCCTGGCTTTCTTTTATGATAATAGATTTCTCGTTCACACTGCATTTCAAATCAAATTTTACATGACTTCAATAGATATGTTACAGCATTAGCAAATATTTGAATGATATCGCTTGAAGTCTTTTTTTTAAAGAACTGGGGATTTATGAAAATTAATTTTTAGGTAAAGTATACTGAATACAAGTTGGACTGTATCTGGACATGGCAAGAAATGAGTGCTTAAACCTTTGCAGAAGTAATTGTAAAGATCAATAAGTATATTATCCAACTGTCTAAGAACAGATGTGAGATTTCAAATTTTGCCTCCGTCTCACTGACATGTTTTTCAAAAGGGTACCAATATAAATATGTTTCAGTTAAAATAAATACTGTGCCAGTAAATCCCAAATTAGTAAAGTACACTCAAAGCTTTGAACTGTACAGCCTCAAGTGATATATTAGCAGCATAGACATACATTAAAGCACTTAGCATGAAAATTGTCCACTGTAAAATGGGGCAGAAGTGCATTAAATATTCTTATCAATTTCAAGTCCAAGAGGATTACAATTTTGAACATATGCACCATCAGTTATACAAAATGGGCTCAATAGTTTCTCCAATAATTTCCTATTTGGGGATATTTTTCCTCCTATATTTTTGATTCTGCTGAACAAGTAAGAAAGAAAATATTTCAGTAATTTATTTTTGTTTATTTGGCTGGAATAGCAAATCATGAAACACTCACTGAACATAATTAGGTCCTCTGCACTATGGATTCCAAATCTCTTGGACGCAAGGCCAGCTGACCAGATGGTGTGTTGTAACATAATGTCTTTGAAATGGGGGCTGGAGTTCAGGTCCACGGGCCGCAGGACAACAGAGGCAGATTGCACGTGGAAGCCATACATTCTACTCTGAAGGCCAGGGCTGGCAAGTACTGCCATTCTCTTTGCCAAAGGGCAAACCAAGTGGCATCTTCCTCAAGCCTCGGGCTCTATTTTAGTATTCGGCTGCTTACTGTGTTTTTAATCTTGTGAGGAGGCTGGGAAGAGGTGATTGTGAGAGGTCAGGGAGACAAAAATAGGTGAGGAAGAGAAGAGAGGAAGGTTAATCAGTTTCCAAAATATCTGTAACCTGTTAGATTAAGAAAAAAGGATAATTTGGCATTTGCGAAAGGATGGGCCTGTTCCCTGCATTATCTTATAAATGAAGGTATTTTCTTAGAAATCTTCTTTTGCTCTTAATTAATGAGACTGATTGGTTAGCAATCTGCCTTATGACTAAGCCCGACAGAGCTTAATGGAAGAGAAGCTTAATTGCAGAAAAGCAATGGAAGAAATTCATTAGAGAAGTCTTGAAACCTGAAAATTATGGGCAAAGCAGGGTACCCAAATGGAAATTGAGCAATTTAAGATGTCTTAATTAGATTTAAAACCAGAACTTAGAAAAACTAAATTAGCTATATCGAATCAGATAAAAAAAATCTGAGATAAAATGCATGGTTATTACTGGATTACTCAGGATGATCTGTGTAGCTTTGTGCTGGTGATTCTAAAACTCAGCTTTTATGAGGAGTAACAAGAACAAAAAGACGGAGAGGAGAGTACGAACTCTTAATGGTACTGTTTTTATTTCTAACCTTAAATATTTGAGAGTCTTAAAGAAATTTTAAAAAGATAAGCAAAGACATCAATTTCAATTATGTTGGAAAAAAAAAAAAAAAGAGAGAGAGAGAAATGAACCAAATATTTCAACCTATATATGTGAGAGCTAGAAATTTACAAGCTGTGATTTTAAGTGATCAGAAAGTAATGGTTGTATGGGTATTAGGGAAGCCAAGCAGTCAACAGACTATTATATTTACTAGATAAGTATGGGGCACTAGAGATAAAAATAAAAGAAGAGGAACATATCTACGGTGAGTACAATCCTACAGCTTGCCACTACTTGTTCATTTTTATTTATTGGGCAAGAATGTCTCAGGCACCACGCTGAGACACATGTTAAAATATATACAAAGTCCCTGCTATAGTGGAGAATAAAGCCTAGGAAACAGTATGGACATTAAATAAAAATATCACAATTAAATGTAAGTTACACTTCATAATAAGTGCTGTTCAAAGTAGAAAGTCACCAACGTGTGATGATAGCGGGAAAATGTGATTTGGATGAGGGCCTTGTTGTGGAAGCGACATCCAAGCTGAGATGTGAAGCTGAGGAAGGAGCGGCCAACCAGTGCCAGGAGAACATCCAGCCTGAGGAGGCAGCCCAAGTGCTGGCACGCTGGAGGCAGGGACGGTGGCTAAGGCAGGGGATGGGAGGGAACCCTGAGGAGAATTATCTGAAGGAAGGGGAAGGGTCAGGCTCACAAAGACCAGGAAAGACTGGATTTCATGCTCAGACTTAGTACCTAAGTAGAATGTGGAGCCTTTGGAAGAGATTCAGCAAAAAAATGATGTGACTGGATTTGCATTTTAAAAAGATTATTGTCATTGCTGAGCCAACAGTGCTGTAAGAGAGAAGTCTCTGAATTCCCAGCATATGCTGGTTAGTGTATTCATTAAGTATTCATATCAGGGAAACATTTTCAACATCTATTGTTTGCCAGTTCCAATGAGCAGGAGAGAAATGCAAAGATCAATAAGACTCAGAGTTTGTTTTCAAGAAATGTAACACATTATTAAATAAATATGATTTATTAAAGGTAAATGTTTATTTATAGATATGTACAGCATGCTAAAGGAGACCAGGGGAGAAAACTTTACAAAAGAGATAAACATTGAACAGGGTCTTGTAAGAACATGGGAAGAGAGGGAAAATATCCTAGGCATCAGCAATTGCAAAAAATGGAGACAAAAAAGTGTGGAATGGAATGAAGCCCAAAGAAGTTTAGTGATGCTGCACCAGACAAAAGTGTGGAATGAGGATCTAGACAAAGGCAAGTTTGTGACAAGTGGTGAGGATATTTCATATGCTCTGGTATCTGAACTTCATACTATGGTCAGTCAATGGGGAGGCTATCCAGGGAATTCAAGCCAGATAAGTTATTGTATTTTAGAAACATAATACTAGTCCTACATGGAAGTCTGAAAGAGGAAAGTACTTAGCAGCAGGGAGAGTAGTTAGGAAACTTCCGTGCAGTCTAGAAAAAGAGATGGTAAAGGCAAAATCTAAGGGAGAACATGGAGAGGGCCAGAATGGACAGAGCAGCTCTCCCAACTCCTTCACTTTTCCATCTCTGCTCAACCATCCACAGCCAGGAAGTTTACTGGAAAGTCATGAGAATCCATTACATTCAGGCCAAGGACAATGGAAGAGCCCCTGGAAAAGAGGCCATGGAGCCCCAGGAACAAATGCTTCTTATTTTCTCATTTTGTCTAGGAAATCGGAGGACTCTTCCATCACCAAACTCTCAATCATCTTGAAAGGATTAAAAATTAGCAAATGCCTTAACTTCAATCTTTCAAGCTGAGATCTGAGAGCTGGAGGAGGGCTGCTTCCCACCAGACCCTGCTCCTACCTTTTCTTCTCACCCTTTCTTTCCCTCTCCTTCATTCATTGTCTTCTCTTGTTTATTATCTTCTCTGTCTTCCTCAGCAACTAACACAGTGTTTAGCCAGTAGTACACAGTGAATTCATATTGATTTACTATTTATTGGTGAAGATAGTAATGTATAATGAATGGGTGAGTGAATATATATTAATTATTTGTTTTTGTTACAGTATGAGAGAGATTTTAAAAATATTAGCACCATTCCCCACTTCACAGATTCTGACCTTTTTTTTTTTTTTTTTTTTTTTTTTTTTTTTTTTTTTTTTTTTTTTTTTTTTTTTTTTTTTTTTTTTTTTTTTTTTTTTTTTTTTTTTTTTTTGAAGAGAAGGGATCTGGTCATAGATATTTCTTAAAAAGCTCCCAATAGCCAATTGAGAACCCCTACCCTATGAACTCCTGGTCATTAATATCTCAAGGGTCCTAGGTAAAATAAGTTTTTAACTTTATCAAATTACTATATTTTATTAGCTCCATTTCCACTAGTTTCCCTCTATTATATGGTATTCATAGTTCTCTCCTGTTTGTTAGAATTTTCCTTTAATGCACTGGAACATTTGACCAAATTGTACAACACTTAATCTCAAGTCCATTCTCCTTTAATTTCATGATTCCACATTGCTATGGTCTGAATGTTTATTTCTATCCAAAATTCATATGTTGAGCCAGACATAGTGACACATGCCTGTAATCCCAATACTTGGGAGGCTAAGACAGGAAAACTGCAGGTTCAAGGCCAGCCTTAGCAGCTCAGTGAGACCTTGTTTCAGAACAAAAAATAAAAAGAGCTAGAGGTGTAGTTTGGGAGTAGAATGACCCTAGGTTCAATCCCTAGTACTAAAACTAAACAAAACAAAAATAGCAAAATTTGTATGTTGACTCCCAGTCAGGAATATGATAATATTAGGAAGTGGAGCATTTAAGAGATGATTAAGTCATGAGGGAAGAGCTCTCATTAATAGAGTTAGTGCCTTTATAAAAAGAGGCCCAAGGCCCCAGAGAACTGCCTTGCCTTTTTCCACTGAAAACAAAGTAAAAGAAGACTTCTAAGCACCAGGAAACGGGAATACACCATTTCTGCATCTGCTGGCACCTTGATCTTGGCTTCCCAGCCTCCAAAGCTGTGAGAAGTATCTTTCTAGTGTTGATAAGCTCCTAGTTCATGGTATTTTGTCACAGTGACCTGAACAAGCTAAGACACCACTGTCCTGGGTAATGTCTCTTCTATTTATTACCACAGTCAGGTGATTTGGAACCATAGCTTCACATATTAGTAATCTGGTAGTGATGTTAAAATTATATTTAATCTTCTACTCCAATCATTTAACCCCAAGAAAATTGAGAACCAGAACAGCAAATTGACTTGGCCAAGATGATGTGGGTGGTTATTTCTAAAAACACAAGTTTCTGAAGACAGAGCCAGGATCCTTTTTAGTTTGCTTCACAGCCTCTCTCAAATTCTGATCTATGACTCAGACTTGAATATTTCCTCATGCTGATTGGAAAATTTTACTCGGAATCCTTGTTTTTGCTTTAAAATATATAACCATATAGGCATTCCTTTTTGTTGTTGTTGTTTTGGTGCTACTATAGATAAAACCCAAAGGTATACTACCTCTCAGTTATACCCTCAGCCCTTGTTATTTTTTATTTTAAAACAGGGTCTCACTAAGTTGCCACGCATTGGGTTCAAATGTGCGATCTTCCTGTCTCAGCCTCCCAAATACTGGGATTACGGGCATGTACCACTATGCCCAGTTTAGGCATTCTTAATATATTCAAATCCCTGTGATCAAGATCACCATTTCTGTCACTAACTCAATGTCCCCATCTGAAATAATCAAATTCTTTTTGATATTTATTTCCTCCTCTATTCTATCATTGATATTATTGGAGCTAAAGTCTCCTGAACCTACTATCTAGATATCTCTTTTACTCAATCACTGATCAACATTACAGTTCAAGAACTCTTGTATTATGACACATCACAAATATTGCATTTCCCTATCTTTTACAACATGGACACACATACAAATAAAATGTTGCATGTCATAGATATACAAGAAATGCTCTAAGCAAAGGAAAAGCCTTAGATGAGTAAATATGGTAACAGAGAGAGATAGAAGGGGGGAAGAGAGAAACACCCTAATGCACATGATGTACATCCACAAACATAAAATCACTAAGCAGAACATGAGAAGAAGAGAGGGGGGAGGAGATAGGGTGGGAATTGGGGAAGGGTTAAATGAGATCTGTGTGTGTTTATCTATCTATCTATCGATATAGATATAGCTATATATAGATATATCTACTATCCTGTACCTCATTAAGATGTATGATTACAATGCACCAATAAAAACAAATACTTGTTGAAGTATAATAACTTTTTAAAAAATCAGATTAAACAGTATAATAAATTAAAAATTTATAGGATTATTTCAATAAGGTTTAAGAAATCCTAGGCTATCATAGATTAGAACAATTTTTTTCAAAAGTTTTTAAGAAATATGAAATAGAAGAAAAGTGTAGCAATATATATGCAAAGCAACTGACTTTCAGTTTTTATTTTTGTGCTAACATTATATGTTTTATTTTAAATATAGTCATTTTAGCCTGATTATAACATATGTAACATAACATGTGCTCATTTGAGAAAATTTTCAGATAATACAAAAAAATCTAAAGAGAAAAGTAAAACGTCATCCCTTTCTCTGGCTAATGATTGGTCTGCAGATTCAACACAATCCCAATCAAAAGCACAGCAAGTCTTTCTGTGGTTATTAACAAACTGATTCTAAAGTTTATCTGGAGAGGGAAAAAATCTAATGTCCAGCTCTGCATTGAGGGAAAAGAAGGAAGGAGAAGGACTGACATTACCTGACTTTAAGACTTACTATAAAGCTACATTAATCAAGACAGTCTGGTATTGGCAAAAGAATAGACAAATAAATCAGTGGGACAGAACAAAGAGACCATAAATAGGCCCGCACATATATAGTTAACTGATCTTTGACAAAGGAGCAAGAAAATTCGATGGAGAAAAGATAGCCTTTTCAACAAATACTGCTGGAAAAACTGGATATCCACTTGCAGAAAATGAATCTAGACATAGACCTTAAACCTTTCACAAAAAAAGTAGCTCAATATGGATGACAGAGCTAAATGTAAAATACAAAATTATAAAACTTCCAGAGCAAACCTAAATGACACAGTGCACAATGTTAGACATAACATTGGAAGGACAATTGATAAAAGAAATAATTGATAATCTCAACTTCATTAAAATTTAAAACTTCTGCTCTGTGATAGTGGCAATGGAGTGAGAACACAAGTCACAAATTGGCAGAAAGAATTTGCAAAAGAAACACCTGATAAAGGACTATTCTCCAGATTATACAAAAAACTATTTTTTTGGAGGGGGTGGGGCTGGGGATTTTTACCTGGCTAAAAAGAAGTATTAAAACTCACCGTTAAAAAAAAAAAAAAACAAATCCAAGGGAGCCCAAGATGGCATCTGAGTGAAACACCTCTCCTCAGGCGCTGTGTCTTCGAATCAAATCTGCCATAAAAGCAGCTTCTTGACGGAAGGAAAAAAAGCAACAAAAAAGCAAACTAAGCAACAAGAATTGAAATACAGCTGAAGAGAGCCCATAAAGCCAACCAAGGAGAGCAAAGGAGCCCATCCGTATGGCAGTGGTGGTGGCCATTCAGCTGCAGCCCGACACGGGGGTCCACTAACACCATTGTGTACCCAGCGACCAGGCGTGGAGTAAGCGACTCCAGAACTCCACATCCTAACCAGGTGGCATATCCCCACACCTTCCACAGCGACCAGAATGGTGGTATGACCAGTGTAAGCCCATGTGGGACCACCCCAACTCACCTCTCCCTCCAGAGCTGGAGGAGCATCAACTGCACCACAGAGCTTGAATCAAAACTGACACAAATGCAGCTTCTTGATGGAAGGAAAGAAAAGAAAAGCAGCAGAAACTATTTTGAATAACTATACTCCAACAAAATGGAAAATCTAGAAGAAATTGAGAGACCTCTAGACACATATAACCTTCCTAAATTGACTCAAGAAGATATAGAAAACTTAAACCGACCAATAACAACCAAAGAGATAGAAATGGCAATAAAGAGTTTACCATCAAACAAAAGCCCAGGGCCAGATGGTTTTCCAAGTGAATTTTATAAAACATTTATAGAAGAGCTAATCCCAATACTCTTCAAACTATTCAATGAAATAGAAAGAAACAGGACCCTCCCAAACACATTCTATGAAGCCAACATCACATTAATACGAAAGCCAAATAAAGACAGATCAAGAAAAGAAAACTATAGACCTATATCATTGATGAACTTAGATGCAAAATCACTAAACAAAATACTAGCAATGCACATTCAAAACCACATCAAGAAAATTATACAAGCCAGTGTGGTGGCACACACTTGTAATCCCAGCATCTGGAGGATCCGAGTTCGTGGCCAGCTTCAGCTACCTAGTAAGGCACTCCACATCTTAGTGAGACCCTGTTGGGGTCTTAGCCCGGCCAGAAAGACCTCGCCTCTAGATGGCGCCTAGCAGAATGCCAGGAGTGGCTGCAGGTGGTAACATCCTAGGGCTGCCCCATGCTAGAGCGCATGCACCAGCACGCCCGGCCCGTGGCCTGCCAAGGTGAGAGCTATATGCAGGCACCTCGTGGCCCAAGCCCTGCACGGCTTTAAGAGCCTCCACCTCCTGAGAGAGAGAGAGGTTTTGGGAGGAAGAGGTTTTGGGAGGAAGAGGTTTTGGGAGGAGAGGTTGGTTGGTTGCTGGTGGATGGTGGGTTGCTGGAGGCGTAGGTTGTTGGATGGAGGTTGGACACTACTATTGCGAGGAACGGTTACAGAGAAGGAGAGTGGGGTGAGAGGAGCAATTGCGGTTATAGAGACGGTTACTGTCAGGGTTAAGAGAATGGTTACTATTACTGCTTGGGTAGCGTCCTCAATCCCAGACAGGGAGAGAGAGGTATAATAAAGAGAAGTGTGAGCCAGCAACATTCAGTTATCATCTTTATTGGGGCCTCACGGTTGAGGGTCCAGCCCGGGGCCCCGATAAGACCCTGTTTCAAAATAAAGAATAAAAAATAAATCTAGGGGTGTAGCTCAGAGTAGAATGCCCCTGGGTTCAATCCCCAGTACCACACACACACACACACAAATAAAGAAAATTATACACCATGACCAAGTCTGGTTCATCCCAGGGATACAAGGCTGGTTCAACATACAAAAAACAATCCATGTAATTCACCACATAAACAGAATCAAACACAAAAATCACATGATCATCTAATTGATGCTGAAAAAGCATTTGACAAGATCCAACACCCATTCATGCTAAAAGCACCGCAGAGAATTGGAATAGAAGGAACATACCTCAACATCGTACAGGCAATATACAGTAAGTCCACAGCCAAGATTATATTAAATGGAGAAAAACTGCAAGAGTTCCCACTAAAAACAGGAACAAGGATGTCCATTATCACCTCGTCTGTTCAATATAGTACTTGAGACTCTAGCCAGAGCAATAAGGCAAGAGAAGGAAATCAAAGGGGTTAAAATAGTGAAAGAAGAACTAAAACTATCCCTTTTTGCAGATGACATGATACTATACTTAGAAGACCCAACAAACTCAACCAAAAAACTTACAGAACTGATCAACAAATTCAGCAAAGTGTCTGGATACAAAATCAATTTTAAAAAATCAGAAGCTTTCCTATATGTCAACCATAAATCCACTGAAAAAGAAATCCAGAAAATGATTCCACTCACAATATCACCCAGAAAAATAAAAAACTTAGGGATAAACCTAACCAAAGAGGTAAAAGACCTCTATAAGGAAAACTATAAAAATTTTAAAGAAGAAATTGATGAAGATCTTAGAAAATGGAAAGATCTTCCATGCTCTTGGATAGGCAGAATAAATATCATCAAAATGGCCATCCTCCCAAAACTGATCTACAGATTCAATGCAATACCCATGAAATTACCAAGGTCACTCCTCACAGACATAGAAAAACCAGTCCTTAAATTCATTTGGAACAACAAAAAGCCCAGGAGGGCCAAAGTAGTTCTTAGTAACAAACACCATGCAGGAGGTATCACAATACCTGACTTCAAACTCTACTACAATGCCACAGTAATAAAAACAGCATGGTATTGGCACAAAAACAGACACACAGACCAATGGAGCAGAATAGAAGATTCAGAAACAGACCCACGTGCTTACAGTCATCCGATTGTTGACAAAGGAATCAAAAACATACACTGGAAAAAGATAGCCTCTTTAACAAATGGTGTTGGCAAAACTGGTTAACCATATGCAGGAAAATGGAAATAATCCCCACTTTCTCACCCTGCACAAGAGTCAACTCAAGGTGGATCAAAGACCTGGAAGTCAGGCCAGAGACCTTGCAGCTACTTGAAGAGGGCATAGGACCAACACTTGAACACATAGGCACAGATAAAAACTTTCTCAACAAGACCCCAAAAGCACAAGCAACTCAAAGGAAGATCAATACATGGGATCGCATTAAACTGAAGAGCTTCTGTGCAGCAAAGGAAACTACCAAGAACCTCAACAGAGAGTCCACAGAGTGGGAGAAAATTTTTGCCAGCTACTCTTCTGATAGAGTACTAATATCTAGGATATACAGAGAACTCAAGAAAATCACAGCTAAGAAAACAAATAACGCAATTAAAAATGGGCAAAGGATCTAAATAGACACCTCACAAAAGAAGAAATACAAATGGTCAATAAATGTATGAGGAAACGTTTGACATCATTAGCAATCAGAAAGATGCAAATCAAAACTACCTTGAAGCCGGGCGTGGTGGCGCACGCTTGTAATCCCAGCATTTGAGAGGCTGAGACCGGAGGATCTGGGTTCATGGCCAGCATCAGCTACCTAGTGAGGCACTCCGCAACTTAGTGAGACTGGTTTCAAAATAAAGAATAAAAAATAGGGCTGGGGGTATATCTCAGAGGTAGAATGCCCCTGAGTTCAATCCCCAGTACCGCAAAAAAAAACCCCCAAAAAATAAAAAACTACATTGAGATTTCACCCAACTCCAATCAGAATGGCAATCATAAAAAACATGAACAACAATAAATGCTGGCGAGGGTGCAGAGAAGTGGGAACCCTAATACATTGTTGGTGGGATTGCAAATTAGTGCAACCACTTTGCAAAACAGTATGGAGGACCCTCAGATGAATGAGAATGAACCTACCATATGATGCAGCAGTACCACTTCTGGGTATCTACCCAAAAGAAAGGAAACCAAATTATCAGACTGACACATGTGTATCTTTGTTTATAGCTGCACAATTCACAATTGCCAAACTGTGGAAACAGCCAAGATATCCATCGACAGATGAATGGATTACAAAACTATGGGCTATGTACACAATGGAATTTTACTCAGCCATAAAGAAGAACAAAATCATGTTATTTGCAGGGAAATGGATGCAACTGGATAACATTATGTTAAGTGAGATTAGTCAGTCACAAAGAGTAAAAAGACATATGTTTTCCCTAATATGCGTATGCTAGGGAAAAGATGGGGCCTAAGAGGCACTCCAGATGAAAAAGAAGAAACCCTAGATAAACAAAGAAGTTGACTTAACTGAAAGTGATGGACGGGGGGGGGGGTACCCTAAGGCACATGATGTAGTTTCACAAATATATCAAAGTCAATCACTAAACTGAACTTGAGAAGGAGGGAGGGTGAGGGAGTGGGGTGGGAATTGGAGAAGGGGTTAAATGAGAAATGTATGCATATATGCCTTTATCAGTTTGTACCTAACAAAGATGTATTATTACAATACACCAATTAATTAAAAAAAAAAACTCCAAAAGAAAAAAAAAAGTCAAGCCAGGCATGGTAGCATATGCTTAAAAAACCCAGTACTTGAGAGGCTGACAGGAGGATTAGAGGTTTGTGGCCAATCTCAGCTTAGTGAGGCCCTCCGCAACTCAGTGAGACGTTGTTTCAAAATAAAGAATAAAAAATAGGGCTGGGGGTGTAGCTCAGGGGTAGAATGCCCCTGGGTTCAATCTCCAGTACCACCAAACAAAACCCACAAACAAACAAACAAAAAATCACCTGATTAAAAAATAGACAAAAGACCTGAACAGAAACCTCAGCAAGGAAGAAATACAGATGGCAAGCAAGGATGTGGAAAAATATTCTACATCAACTGTCACTAGGGAACTGCCATGTAAAAACAATGAAATACTACTACACACTTATTGGAAAGGCCCAAATCCAAAACACTGAGACATTCAAAGTCTGATAAAGATACGAAGCAACAGAAGTCTCATTCGTTGCTGGTGGGAATATGAAATGGTACAGGCAGCTAAGAAGACAGTTTGGATGTTCCTTAGAAAACTAAATATACTATATGATCTAGCAGTCATTCATGCTTCTGAGTATTTACCTAAATGAACCAAAAACTATGTCTACACAAAACCTCCCATGGCTGTTTTTAGCACCTTTATTTATAACAGCCAAAACTTGGAAACAATCAAGATCGCTTTCAGTAAGTGAACAGATAAGTTGGTATATCCAGACAATAGAATATTAGTAAACACTAAAAAGGAATGAGCTAGCAAGCCATGAAAGACATGTAGGAAATTTAAATGCATATGACCAAGTAAAGCCAACCTGAAAAGGCTACATACACAGGATGCCAACTAAATGACATTGTGGAAAAGGAAAAACTATTGAAACATTTTAAAAAAATACCATTGGTTACTAATGGCAGTGGAAAGGATAAATAAGCAAAGCAGAGGAGACTTTAAGGTCAGCAAAACTATTCTGTACAATAATACAATGGTAGATACATTATATTATGCAGACCCATAGAATGTATATTACTAAGAGTGAGCTCTTTGTGAACTATGAGCTTTGGGTAATAATGATGTGTCAATGTAGGTTGGAGAACAAATGTTCCATTCTGGTACAGGATGTCAATAGTAGGGGAGGTTATGTGTATATGCAAACAGTGCATATATGGAAATTCTCTTGTACTTTCTGCTTGATTTTGCTATAAACCTGAAACTCCCTTAAAAATAAAGTTTATTCATTTTTAAGGAAAATCTCAATGTGTTTATATATTTGACTTCTTGATAAAGAATAACATACAACTAATGAAAACAAATCACAAAATAAAATAGTCAACAGATTTGATTGTACTAAAAAGTCTGTATGTATATGGAATTAAAAATCAGAGTATAATGTGGGGAAAATAATTGCTCCAAATATCACTTATAACTTTTCAATATTCTTTTTATAAAATCAATTTTTTTTTTTTTTTTTGCGGTACTAGGGATTGAACTCAGGGGCATTCTACCTCCGAGCTATACCCCCAGCCCTATTTTTTATTCTTTATTTTGAAACCGAGTCTCACTAAGTTGCGGAGTGCCTCACTAGGTAGCTGAGGCTGGCCGCGAACCCGGATCCTCCGGTCTCAGCCTCCCGAATGCTGGGATTACAA
>PVLC010002127.1:62500-99038 GCA_004027655.1 Graphiurus murinus | reverse complement strand
TTATAAAATCAATTTGAAAAACACATTTTATTTGTTTTTGTTTTGTTTTGCTTTGTGTTTGTGTGTGTGGTACTGGAGATGGAACCCAGGGGCATTCTACCTCCAAGCTACACACCCAGCCCTATTTTATCTTTTTTATTTTGAGACAGGATTTCACTAAGTTGCAGAGGGCTTCACTAGAAGCTGAGACTGGCCAGGAACCTGCAATCCTCCTGTCTTAGCCTCCCAAGTACTGGGAGTGTAAGTGTGTGCCACCATGCCGGGCTTGAAAAACAAGTTTTGATTTAAAATGGCTTTATGAAAGTAAGAAAATGAGTTTATTAAAAAAATTACAAATGAAACAAATTACTTAAATGAGGATATGAGAATATATTCTAATGTGCTCATAATAAAACCAAAATATAAATTAAAAACTATTTTGTTACTTATCAAATTAATAAAATTTTAAATAAGTGATAGAACTTGGTGCTAATAAGTAAAAGTGATCTGGATGTTCCCATACACTGCCATTGGGATTAATATAGCAATAAACATATACAGGAAAGCAATTTAACAGTATGACAATATGCATCATGAGCCTTAAAAATGTTCCCATGTTAACCCAACGATGCCACCTAGAAATCTATTCCACAGCAGTAATCAGAAAGAATCCATTTATTAAGATAATCTTACAGTATTATTTATAAATGTTAAAAAATACAAAATTTAGATTATGCTAAGTGGAAAATAATCTGGTAATTAAAATTTATGTTCCTAGTGGTCTTAAAATGTTCATGCTATAACATTTAGAAAAAATATTTTAGTTAATAAAAAATAAAAATACATATATAAAAAATGTATATAGAAGATAGTGATATGTAAAAAATGTATCATTACCTGCCTAGAGCTGGGTGTGGTGGCACACACACGCTTGTAATACACGCTTGTAATTCCCATACTTGGAAGGCTGAGACAGGAGGTTTGTAGGATCATGGCCAGCCTCAGCAACTTAGTGAGACCCTTTGCAACTTAGTGAGACACTGTTTCAAGATAAAAAAAATAAAATGGGGTGGGGATGAGGGGTGTAGCTCAGAGCTAGAATGTAACAGCTATAGCAAATTAGAAAATTAAAATACAAGATTTTATGCTTATCAGAAAGTAAAAGTAGAGCCAAGTGTAGTGGCGCGCTTGTAATCCCAGCATTCGGGAGGCTGAGACCTGAGGATCCGAGTTCGTGGCCAGCCTCAGCTACCAAGTGAGGCCCCTCGCAACTTAGTGAGACCTGGTTTCAAAATAAAGAATAAAAAATAGGGCTGGAGGTATAGCTCAAAGGTAGAAAAACCCTGAGTTCAATCCCCAGTACCGCAAAAAAAAAAAAAAAAAAAAGAAAGAAGTAAAAGTAGCCAGGCGTGGTGGCGCACCCTTGTAATCCCAGCATTTGGGAGGCTGAGAACAGAGGATCTGGGTTCGAGGCCAGCCTCAGCTACCAAGTGAGGCCCCTCGCAACTTAGTGAGACCTGGTTTCAAAATAAAGAACAAAAAATAGGGCTGGGGGTGTATTTTGAAGGTAGAATGCCCCTGAGTTCAATCCCAGTAACACACACACACAAAAAAAAAGAAAGTAAAAGTAGAAGACCAATAGATCAATAGATATTTATGATATGTTGGACAACAAAAGATAGAAAACAAAGTTAAAATAAAAAATAAATGACAACTGGAAATTATACTTACAAACTTAGATAGGGACCAGTTCATAATCTGTATAGGAAGTAAACTTCAATTAAAAAAGGAAACATTCCTAATAAAAATAAAAATTACATGAATAAATCTACTAAAGTGAAAACAAAAATGATTAATAACATGAAAATTTGCTCATCCTCACACAAAAAAAATCAAAGTAACAGAAACTGGGAAAATAAAAAGAATTGTTTTCTTATGCCTATAATATTAGCAGTAATTAGGGCACTGATAAGTCTGAAGTATGAGGTTAAATACTTTCCAGTTTCTTGGTAGAGTATAAGTATGAATCACGTTTATGGAGGAAAATGAGTAATATTTGTTGGTAATATAATTAAGAATGTACAAATTCAAAGATCTTGAAATTTTATTCTACAATTTATTTTAAGGATATAACTTGGCAAGTGTACAAAAATTTATGGAGTTAGTGATCTTTTCATCAAAATTCATGATGGTTAAAAAAAAAAATCCGTATTAGACACATCTTGTAAGCCATTTCACTTTTACTAAGTCTCACCTAGAAGTGGCACCAGCCAAGCAGGTACAGGAAGCATAGAGGGATTAATGCTCCATGAACAAACTTTGACCAAGGGGAGACAGGAGTCAGCAGATAAATTACTCTCCCTTCCTTGCTTCCTTGTCCTGAGACAATGTTTATGTCGCCTTTTAGAATATGATTCTGCAAGATGAGGCAATCAGTCATTTTTAATACTGAGCGGTGGTCAGTCCTAAATCATCCTCATTTTGGCTCTCCTGCCATCCTCGCCTCACTTCCACTTACCCTCTACAATTGGACTAACCCATAACATCACGGCACGAAAGCCTTTGCCCAAAGAACTGCAGGATCAAAGAGAAGTGGAAAGTCAAAATGTCCATTAAGATCAATGTAAACTGAGTCAACATGATTTATATTACGATATGAGACAATAATGCACCAACAAAAGCACATTAAAAAAAAAAAGGTGACTACTTTGATTGGACAATGAGCTTCTTAATAATGATAACTATGTCACTTAAACACTTAAATTCCAACATCTAATAAAATGCCTGGAAAGACAAAAAAATAATAATAAGATATTGGCATGGATGAGATAGATTCATTTGCATTGACATGGGTAGCAGATTTTCTAATTATGGTCTAGCAATATTTCTGGTCTCACATTCTTTTCCCAAATCTTGCTATTCCTCTATTAAGAGTTGGAGAATCAAAGTTTATCACTTTGTGAATGATCAATGAAATCCAGCAAGACTGTCACAATATGACTTCTGGGGCTATAATATAAAAGGTGATACAACTTCCACCTCATTCTCTTTCTCTTTCTCTCTCTCTCTCTCTCTCTCTCTCTCTCTCTCTCTCTCTCCCCCCCCCCTCTTTCTCCCTCTCTCTCTCTTTAGTTTTCACCTAACTGAAATCCCAGCCATACAGAGAACCCAGGTAGAAATATTTCAAATGACAGGCCATGCTAAGGGCTAAACCAAAAACCAGCATCAATCCTCAAATTCATGAGTACTATCACATACATTAAGATAGATATTGCCTGCCTGTTATTATTTTAAATGCTGATATTGACTATTATTTTCCTATAATAGCTGGTGAAAACAGATTTCAGAAAATCCTAAAAATGCATAAGTTTGAATTACAATTGTTAAAGATAAATTGGAGACATAATAATTTTATCTGGCCATCTTCATGAAATCAAACATTTCATAGCAAAATAGCCAACAATGACTATTTTGAGTAGTAAGTTATGTGACAATCCTGTAGTTCATTCAACTCTAAACTTTAAGATAAAATGCCAAAATAAACTATTTCTTCTATACTAAATGATAACCAAAAAAGATCTATGGAATAAAATACATTATAAATGTTCTTACATGAGGCTGAATTGTGTTTCCATTTGAAGAGGGAAACTAAGACTATTATTAAATCAAAATGAAAACAGAAGAGAATATTTCTTATCGCCAGTAGATAGTCCCAAATTCTTAAAACTAATCAGTATAATTCAGGCAGGTGCATATGATTTTTTTCTTCTTTTGGGGGGGATAGAGATTCTGGGGATTGAAACCAGGGGCATTCTACCTCTGAGCTACACCCCCAGCCCTTTTAATTTTTTTTTTTTTAATTTGGAAACAAGACCTCACTAACATTGCTGAGAGTTTCACAAAGTTGCTGAGGCAACTTTAACCTGTGTACTCCTGTCTCAGTCTCCCAAGTACTGGGATTACAGGTGTGCACCACCACATCCAGCACAGTGCTTATGTATTTTAAATATAGGTGCTCTAATATAAAAATAGCACTGCCTACTTTTTTTTTCTTTTTGCGGTACTGGGGATTGAACTCAGGGGCATTCTACCTCCGAGCTATACCCCCAGACCTATTTTTTATTCTTTATTTTGAAACCGAGTCTCACTAAGTTGCGGAGTGCCTCACTAGGTAGCTGAGGCTGGCCGCGAACCCGGATCCTTCGGTCTCAGCCTCCCGAATGCTGGGATTACAAGCGTGAGCCACCACGCCTGGCTAGCACTGCCTACTTTTTCACTTAGCATGCTTACATTTTTTAAAAGTGACTATTATGTATCAGTGGGAAAGTAACATAAGGAATATATTTGAATATTGTATGCATTATACTTTACTAATTCCCTCAGGAAATAATCCTGTGGAATAATAAGAGTGAACATGTACTTTAATAATGTTGGAAAATCCATAGAAGAAAAATATGTAGTCTTTTTTATTATTAATATAAAATACTGATCTGTTAAAGCATTCCCCATTAAGGCTCATTCTGTTGAAATAATACAAATATAGTCTTTGCTCCTCCATCTTAATAATATTGTAAAACATATACTTTAAACATTACTAAATAACTCTACACTACTGGACCTTTAACTCCCCTGAAAATAGGTAATCTAGTCACATGAAATAATATTCAAAAGTAATTGATAGGTGAGCATGCAAAAATTCTGGGTTTAATAACAGTTTTTAAAAATATGTCTATCAGGGCATGGTGGCGCACACCTTTAGTCCTAGTTCTTGGGAGGCTGAGACAGAAGGATCACAGGTTCGAGATCAGCCTCAGCAAGTAGTAAGATGCTCAGCAACCTAATGGAATTTTACTCAGCCATAAAGAAGAACAAAATCATGTTATTTGCAGGGAAATGGATGCAACTGGAAAACATTATGTTAAGTGAGATTAGTCAGTCACAAAAAGTAAAAAAATCCGATGCTCTCCCTAATATGTGGAAGCTAGGGAGAAAATGGGACACAAGAGGGACTCAGATGAAGAAGGAGAAAACTTAGGTGAGCAAAGAATTTGACTTAACAGAAGGTGATGGGGGAGGGGGAACACCCTAATGCACATGATGTACTTTCATGAACATATCAAAGTCAATCACTAAACTGAACTTGAGAAGGAGGGAGGGTGAGGGAGTGGGACGAGAATTGGGGAAGGGTTAAATGAGAAATGTGTGCATGTATGCCTTTATCAGCTTGTACCTAACAAAGATGTATGATTACAATGCACCAATTAAAAAAAATAAAATTATAAAAGAACAAACAAACAAAAATAGTGCTGGGGGTGTAGCTCAGAAGTAGAATGCCCCTGGGTTCAATCCTCAGTATCACAAAACAAACAACCATATTTAACTCACAGATTTTGAAAACAAATATATTAATAATGAAAGCCACAAAGGGACAGTTATAATATACATTTGTAGAGGCCAGTTTCAGCACAATTTAAGATATCACACCAAAATGAAGATCCTTCTGTCTCAGTCTCCCAAACTGGGGATACAGGTGTGCAACACCACATCCAGCTGTAAGTGTGTATTATTTTAAGCCACTAAGTTGGTGGCAATGTGTTATGTGGCAACAAATAAATAATATAAGTGTGATGGTATCAGACAACTTGTTTTCAAATAACTGACTTCTAGTGGCATAGTCCAAGTGAGACATCATGAAGAACCTTTTGGGTCTTGACTTTTGTGAAACCTTGAAATAAATAGTGTTCATGATGGAGCACAACAGCTCCAGGGCCAATAAAAGCAGTCTCAACTCATCAACAGTCACAGCTCTACCACCTCCAAGCGCTGATAATTTTGTAACCCCTGTAGGCCTTGGTTTTCTCAACTGTAAAAATGGAGCTCACACTATCTACTTTGAGATATGCACAAGGATCAAATGAAACAATGAACAAAAACATGTAGGCTATGTTGCCCTACCAATTCTTCTTCCTCCTACTCTCCTCCTACTCTGTCCCCTCAGTTACAAAAATATCTTTCTCAGAAATATTAAAGTCAGTTGTAGCAAACTATAAACTCATCTCTAAATAAAAGTAAATTATAATTTTTATTAAAAAACAATTCATATATATTCAATCAACTTAAGAGCATGCACTAAAAAGATATCTTAAATGATTATTATAGTTTCTTCACAAGAAAAAAATAGCTTGTGCTTAAAAAAAAATTAATGGGTAATGAAAGTTGTATAACCTAAAGGCGTGCATGTTGAATATTTCTATCGTAGACTCTGTTCTACTGAAATGTTCAGGATAACAGAAATCAAAAGCCTTTGTGGTGAGACATAGTACAATGTAGTCTAATACGTTATTAACTCTATATTGGAAACTGGGCATTTTTGCTTCCCCTCTATCACCCAATTGTTTCACCTTAAAGAAATTAGCTCACTTCTCAGGGTTTATTTTCAAAAGGTGTGATATGCAGGATGAAGTAGGTAATTTTCCAAAGTTTTTTGATTCTGTGCTAAAAATCATTCTGGGCAGAAGCAGACCCAACAAAGAAAGGGAGCTAATTCTTCACCATTGTAACAGAATATTTGGTATCCCTTAGGTCACTCTCAACTTATTCAAGGTGAATGACATTTCTATTTTCCCAATCCAAACTTGTCCCTCCTCTTTCTTTCAAAACTCTGCCAAATTTCATCTTCCCCAAGATTCCTTGCTAAACATACCTCACCTTTATTTGATCACTATAATCAGTCCCACAATGCTTCAATTAGATATGCCACTCCTTAAAGTAAAAATTAGACATGTACTTGTCAGTTTATCTCTTAATTTATATACAGGCACCTACCTGGGTAGTCTCTTTACAAACTATACTTAACATAGGAACATTAATCAATCTCTCAATGCTCATAGAATTATGTGATAGGCTCAATAATGGAAAACTGTGTGATTATATTAACAGGTTGAATGAATATTTGTGAAAATATGTGGAGCCACAATTTACTCTTTCCATATCTATTGTGAGTTTTGAACTGTTCATCCACTATTGCAACCATTACTCTGATTTAATGTATATCCCTCCAAATCCACCAAATTTATAGATTTTCCAGTTTAAAAAAATCCCCAAGCCACAAAAATTCCCAATGAGAATTGTATAACAACTACCACTTAAATATACTTGCTATCAAGTCCCTTACAGTGAAATTGTAAAGAAAGTAGTTTAAAGGACATAACCTATATTTTTTAAGGCAAGGGGTCATTTTTGAGGGGTCAAAGTTAAATGAAAAATCTTCAGCTACAAGGCGTGTAGAGATTTAGAATGGTTGTAAGTATACTTTGTCAAAGGTAAAATAAGACCATTGCTAAGAAAAAATAGAAAAGTGATGTTAATGTCTAGAAGGTAAGCCAATCACACCACTAGAAATTAAGGCAAGACAAAAGCAGCCTTCCATAGGCCTGGTGATGTATAAAGGAAATAACATTATTTTATTTGATACAAATTCATGAAAAAGAAAAATCAAACTATTTTCTTTCAAAAAGCTCAAAACTATATAATTGTCTTGAGTGGCTAGTAAGACATGACCTGTCAAATCAATCTACTGCTTTGGAGAAACTGACTTGAAAAAGGAAGACCATCCACTTTTTCTTTCTTTACAAAAACCAATAGTTGCATCTAATGAACATTCACATCAAGATACACTTTGGCATGTTGTTAATTAACCAGGAGAGGCTGGGATCAGTACTTCAGGACACCCAAATGCTGATGAAATAGCTTGATGTTCATTAAACAGGAGTGATCTTAAGAGACCAGGAGTCCTGGATCCCCCAGCTGTTGGGAAGAATGGCTCATCATTAACCTTGATGAAACAAAACCACTGCCTCTGGCAGACAATCCCTGTCATCCATCTGATCGATATTAAATAGCACCATATCATAGGCCAATGTGCTCAATTGTCTTGGAAACATCTAGAAGTATCCCTGCAGACATCGGGAGGCCTGCACAAAGCCATCATTAAGGCCTTTTGTATAGCTATTTTGTGCCACAGATAACAGTTTTTCTTCTAACTCAAAACTTTCTCTGACTTGTTCTAACTTGATGTTTGAATTCATTAGTGATCTAAGTTCTGGAGCTAACCCAAAACTCCTTTTTGAGGCATATATGGCCTTGACCAGAGGAAACTTTATCAGAGTTTTTTTTATCTAGCTTAGGGTACTGGCACCTGGCTACATACTTTTCTTAACAGAATTAAAACACTTCCATTTATATGGTCCTTTACAGGATCTGCCCTAATCCACACTATAGAATTCCTGCCCTCTAGATTGTCTTCAGATATCGTAATATTGAGCTAGTCTGAGTCCTATAAAAAAATTTGGCTAACATCAAAGAGATTTGGAAAAGAGACATCATGATGGTATAAAATAGAAGAAATGAGTACAGTTAGAAAGGAGACCAATAGGAAAAGAAAAATAAACTGTACCTTTAGACCTAAGAAACTCCATGAACACCTTCACCTTTACTCCCCTAGCCTGTGTTCCTCCATGCCTAAACTCTTAAATAGCCCTTGAATCTTAGAGTACTACAGGTCCAGATGATTATCACCTACATACATTACTATTTATACAATGTATATTGTTTAGACTAAATAAAACCAGGGAAAATATTGTTAGAGATTTATGATATGGGTATATCCCAAACATTAACTATTCACTAGATGACATCAACCTAGAGATCCTAAGAGAACCAGAGAACAGTGACCTTGACTAAGAGGACTAAGCTCACCTGGCTGACATCACCCCACAAGCATTTTTCATGTTTACTGTTTGCAAAGTTTTCTTTAAAGAAAGAGCCCAAGCCGGGCATGGTGGCGCATGCTTGTAATCCCAGCATTCAGGAGGCTGAGACCAGAGGATACAGGTTCGCTGCCAGCTTCAGCTACCTAGTGAGGCACTCCGCAACTTAGTGAGACTCGGTTTCAAAATAAAGAATAAAAAATAGGACTGGGGGTGTAGCTCGGAGGTAGATTGCCCCTGAGTTCAATCCCTATAACCGCAAAAAAAAAAAAAAGAAAGAGCCCATGACCCCAAAATTTCGTCTCACTACCAAGTGCCCATACTCCTCCTTTTGATTGTTTGAGAGCACATGCTTGTTTAGGAAGGTGCTTAGTTTCTTTTATCTTTATTTGTACCTTTTTTTTAATGCATCCTGAAAATCCTTTCTGTGGCTTAAGAACCTTCCAGAGTTGAGATGAAGCCCCTTCTGCCTTCTGGGGGACCTCATCTGTTCCATATCTGATGACAATGTGAATGGTTTTCAAATGCTACTCAGACTAGTTGCAATTAGAGTTGTATCAAGTACCTGCTAAAAATATGGATTCCCAGATCTTATCTCAAATTACGTATGCCAGCTATTCCAGGAATAGAGCCCCTAAATCAGTATTTTTAATAAGGAATCTAATTAAGTTTTATGAATACTCAAATTGAAAACCATTGGTCTAAGTGAATCAGAATCTACTCAGTCCTTGAGAAGCAGGAGGCCCTCTGTCTTTGTGTTGCATTTAGATGATGTAGATATTCACTACAACATCACCATCTGAGGGATCAGCTTAATTAATATGTTTCAATGTTAAAACATTATCTTTTGTTTTAACGACTATCACAAAGCAATTATGCAATTTCTGCTTCCACCTTTACCATAGAAATGTTAAGAAGGACATTTCTAGTACATCCCTCACATTAATCTCTTTAAAAATCTGTCACTCATAATAATCTCTGTTAGGTAGCTAGGTATACATGAGCACTGGAGGGGGGCATACTGCTGAAAATTTCCATGATTGAATACAGCTCAAACCCACCCTTAGACTAAACCCTCCTCTAAACTTGCCCATATGCTGTTAGACCTCCATCTAGCATTAACTTGTGGTTAAGAACTTTCTTGTTTAAGAATTTAGGGAACTCCAGGGCCCTACATCAGAATGCTCCTGGAGATATTTCAGGCCTGGAGTGACCTGACATAACCCCTAATTAATTACAATTCTTTTAACATAGCATTAGGTTTTGGTCTTCTACCCTCACTTGGGTGGTTATAGGTAGGCCCATGTTCAGTAATAAACTGATTACATACACCCTCCTGCAATCATCCATGTCTCTCAAATGACCTCAGCAAGACAGAAAACAAATGCAGATAGAGTTAGAGGTGTCATGTCTACCTGAGGTCTCTAACCATTCTGTTGAGACTCACTCTCCCCCTTCAGAAGTATCTTCCCTGAAATAATTCTCTTGCTTACCCAGTACACTACTCTGGTGGCTCCTCTGAATTATTTCTTTGAAGCACACCCAAGGACCTCACAGGCATTACATCTCCACTTTGCCCTGGGCTGCAAGGAATCTAAGATCCAAACTGATAAGCCTAACCACAACCACCACCTTAACCCTCACAGTAAGCATACTTGCTTTCTCCCTTGTCTTTGATTGCTTTATTCCTGTCAGTCACACTTCTGTTAACTTTTTTTTTTTTGGTGGTACTGAGGATTGAACCCAGAGGCATTCTACCTCCGAGCTACACCCCCAGCCCTATTTTTTTATTCTTTATTTTGAGATAGAGTCTCACTAAGTTGCGGAGTGCCTCACTAGGTAACTGAGGCTGGACGCAAACTTGGATCCTCTAGTCTCAGCCTCCCAAATGCTGGGATTACAAGCGTGCCCCACCACGCCTGGCTTTTGTTAACTTTTTTTAAGTTAAAAGAGAAAAATCTGTCAGACAAGGTATCAGAAAATCTCAAGTAAAAATCATAATGGTTTTATCATTCTGATGCTCTGTCATTTAGAATAGTAATTTGTAGGCATTTTAGGATGGGCTTATTCTATTGTTCCTCCTTAAACATGCCTGGATAGTTGGTCCAAATTAGTCACAAAACATTCTTAGTCTCTATGAACTTTAGAGATATGGCCATGGTTACACACTAAACTTTCTGAAACGCTCTAATTAAATTCCTTGGTATAGTAGGTAGCAGGGAGATCAAAACTAACCACATGCCAGTTTTAAACCTCTGGTCCACTGCCAATCCAGACGGATGACTGAGACTTGAGCAACGTATGCTAGAAGTATCTGTTACCTATGGTATCGGATGAAGTAGGTTTGCTGGAAGCCTGCACCACTTTGAAAGAACTTTCAAATGACTTTCTGCTTTCTAATTGTGTCTTTCTGAGATCAACCATTTTTGGTTTGTAAATAGCCCCCAATAGATAAACATCTAGTTAAGTTATTTTCTTTTAGATGTTTTGTTTAACATAAAAGGTGGATTTAGAATTCTGTACGCTCAAATGGTAATTTTTTTATAAAAGTGAGAGTGCACATTAAAAAAAAAACAGAGAATGTCAATGATTTGCTGAAGTTTTTCATTTAGAAAACTGGATTAGTATAGAATTTAAAGCTTTTCAAAAGTCTTTGTTGAGTCTGATTATGGTAGTCAACTGTATTTGACCACAGGAAAACCTAAATACAAAAATGTTAGAAATTAAGATAAAAGTTTTCAGAAAATATTTCTGAGCAAAGTTTGAAAAAAAAAAAAGTTTAGTTTCCATACTAATTTTTGACAAATAAAAACTTGGTAGGTCTTTTAGGAGTAAATGTCATACGAATAAAAATTTAAAATCCATCTTCTTTGTCAGAGTTAAAGTGCAGTTTTTTTATCCTTAAACTTAGAATAAGCAAAGTATCCAAGTTCTTAGAGACATTCCTTCAGAATCATAAAGAATTAGGAATCATAAACTTATAACTTGATCTTATGTAGTATAGGCTTAAATCAATACTATATTTTACCCTAAAATATTAATATTAGGAATTCATGAATCAATTTGCAATATGTATTCCTGTTTAATTTCACCATTGTTGTAATCAACACTAGCCTCACTCTAAACTGATTAAGTAGAGATAGACATACACATCAAGGGTTCAGATAGTTAGAATAAACAAGTGCTGTGCAACTTATATTCCCCTTCATGGAATGTACAAAGTATACGAATTAGATGAGGAAAATGCAAGAGGATTAAACCATCTAACTTATAAATAGCACACTTTTAAAAATATTTCACTTATTTGAATATGCTATGACTGGAAGAATAAATTTCATAGAAAACATTACCTCCTATTGCGAGGCATTTGTACAACACATTATGTTCTTAGAGTCTCTAAGATTAGGCAAAAAACAGTGCTAAGTTGGAAATAATACCTTTTATTGGCCAACTGAATGTTGAGAGATGCACTTGTGAAAATTTAAGTACTTATTATAACGTCCAAATGTTTATAGCAGATTCAGAAGGTATGGAAAATAAATATATTAATTCCAATTAACATTATTATACAACAGAAAGTATAAAATACATCCACATGACCAATGTAATTTATTTCCAAAATACATGTTTTAGCTGATAATGTACATTAATTGGCATAAAAAATGTATGATATCTCTAGTATAACATGCATGTGTCTTGTGTGTCTTTTTGTATACTGGGACTTGAATCTGGAGGCATTCTACTTATGAATTACAACCTAGTCCTATTTTTTTTTTTTTAATTTTGAAACAGGGTCTTAATAAATTGCAGGGGGCCTTCCTAATTGTTGAAGCTGGCAGAGAACCTGCAATCCTCTCTTAGCCTCCCAAGTACTGGGATTACAGGCATGTGACACCATGTGTGGATCATGCATGTGTCTTCTTAAACTACTGGCCTGTATGTATAAAAAAAACACACAATCATATATATATCTATATTTGCATTTTTATAACACTATACTTCCCAGTATTAAGAATTTCTTTAAAGAAGCAAACTTTTAAAGTGAAATTCAATATGAAAAGAAATACTTTACTTTTGAATTCTCAAAATAAAACCTTCACTATTATTTCAATGTCTATAAAGACCTCTGTTTTCTGAACACATTAATTTATTTTATATAAATAGACTCTTTTTCAACAAAGGGCAACAATTCGGCTTTACAAATGCACTAAATAACAGTGGAAAATAATGGCAAACACCCACTTTTTGTCACGAGAATGTGACAATCTTGAATATATTCTTTATAAATTGGCTAATGCCATAGGTTGTTTTGCATCACTGTTTTTTTGCATTACACAAGAAATAGGTTTGAAAATGAAACAACATTCAGGCTGGAAAAAATGTAGAGAAAAGAAAAAAAAAACCACTTAGATTTGATCCAGGTGTTTGCAAGTATAAAGGGAAAGAAAAGCATTTGTACATCTCCTTAAAAAAGAAAAAAAGACAGGAAAAACTATCATTCACCCACTCAGTTGTATTTGAATTGATCTATTATTATTTATCTGTCATCTTCTCCTTCCCAATTTGACTAGAAGTTCCTTGAGGTCAGGCTGGTTCTCAGCATCCACACATAGTATTGACCCAACACTATTCAAAACAGTATGACTCTGCCTTTGGGTTTCGAGGTACAAATTATTTTAACATCTTAAAGGGACTAGAAAAACATTCCTGGCACTCACTGCGTAAAATTGTGATGATGTTTGCTCAAATTGAAGATTTTCTAGAATGTAGATTTTGGGAAGTTGGGGGGGACTAGATATTTATCTATGGCATGTTTGCTGTATCTACTCCTCTTTACCTGTGGATAATCTTTTGAAATGTATAATCTTAAAACATTCTCCACAAATACTTGCTCAGGTACTCTTTTTGTAAGTTCAATTGCCATAATGTGATATCATTTCATAGCTATAATTTTATTTATCTGTGTGATGATTTGACTCTTGGCCTTGCTTGCTGTAAACTCCATGAAAGCAGATGTCATTGGAACCTATCTCCTAACTTGGCACTTGTCTAACATTTTTTCTTAATTTCAGTAAAACTTGCCCCAAAGCAAGACAAACTAAAGCAACTTTTATAAATTAGGCCATTCAACATTTCACATACAAACTCTCAAAAGTATACATATATATATATATATATATATATATATATATATATGTACTAACTTAGAAGTTTATTTTGTTTTCAAAGTAAATTCTGAGACTGCTATATGGCTATGCTCAACACCTATCCTTAGTTTCTTCTGTTATGTATCCTGTAATAATAAGGAACAGTGCTTTCTAAAAAATATTCTTATAAGCCATTTTCAAAACTCCAAATTTAACTTGACAAAGTATGTAGCAGATATGAAAGGGTAGGTTTCAGAAACAAAGAGCCCATCTCAACTCTTAGAAAGGTAAATGGTGATTTACTGAGCCAGTTTATGTTTAATTAGAAGAAGATATGCCAGTCAGTCCTCCATCCTCTTTTCTGATAGAGCTGCTTGGTGCTCAATAGAGTAGCTTGGCCCAGACCTCTCACAATACCCTAAAGACAAAATGGAAACAAGAGAGCTGGACAAAAACACAGTTGGGTGAATTCATATGTGGCTAAAAACTCACACCTCAAGAGTATTTATTAGTAAACAGATATCAGATATGACAGGAATTTTTCTTTGGTTAATTCTTTAATGTTTTCATCATAAAGGAAGTGCTGGAAGCGTGTTTATTTAATTTTAGAAAAGAACTGCTTAGAGGAATTATATTTTAGAGTCCCAAAAGACTGAGTTTGAATATTAGGTCCTAAGATTTGCATCATCTTGAGCAAGGTGTTTCACCTCTCTGAAATTTGGCTTTCTTGTATACAAAACAGAAATAATAATAATGATCTAGCAGACAGAAATTGTAAATTTGTTTGACCTGGTGTAAATTGCTAGTACTGCTCGGTACATATATATATAAGGACTAAGTAAATCATTGTTACTCTTACTGATAACTGAATAAATTAGAGGTTTTGATAGATGTGAAATAGTAAAAAATAAGCTTCCAGGATAGTGTATGATACATAGTATATTTGAGTGCTTTTCCTGGGCTATAGTAAGACAAAAAAAAAAATGTTAAGAGACATTCTCCATAGGTCTCTTGCACTATTATACTCTTATGAATGGAGGCACAGACGGTCTTTATTCTGGACTATCTTTTAAGACATTTATATGCTGAGCAGTTTGGAAAGATAAAGAAATATCTTCCTCTAGAGCAAAGGGGAGGTTTGCTTATAGCCTTAGAAGATGGAATTATCTCTCAGAAGCAGAGGGCTGCCTTAGGTACCCCCCCTCATAAAAGATTCAGATTCCTGAAAGTTGAGAGTTCTTTTCATATAATAAAGCCACTCTCTGTGTGGATTTTATCTACCTTCTTCACATTCACATGGAAACTGGGGCACACACACCTGGCACAAATTCTAACATTCCAGCTAATGAGTAATAAGCTGTCTTTTTTCTGTGGAGTTGAATCCTCTGCTGGCATCTATGGTCCCATGGCAGGCTTACTTATTAGCATGCAAGAGGTACAAAATGTTGGACCTTCCACAGTTCTTGACAGTCTCTTAATTTGAAGGGTTCACGGTAATACATGTTTATTTCTCAATTACCTTATATTTTCCTCATTTTCCATGTTGATCATGGGTCACTATGGGTCAGTTTAGATTTGCTACACACATTTCCTTCTTTCTGGCATCTAGGCTAAAAAAGTAGAGCCATCTGGGACTCATCTTTTCTCATGGCACAGGGGAAAGAGCAATGGAAAAGCCACCCACAATACATCACATATGACACTTTCACTTACACTCCATGAGTCAAAGCAACTCACAATGAGAAGACTGAAATTACTGGGATAGGAAAGTACTCTCATCTTATAGGGAGAACAAAGTGTTATTATCCTGAGTGGAAAAGGGCAGAAATGCATAATCCACTTAGAGGAAGAATTAATATATAAAAAATACATTATATTGCACATAACATATCCTTAGTAAATGACAGTTATGTTAGGATGAGTTTTTTTTTAAGGCACAGCATAACATAAAGCTACATTAGAATAAAATAAAAATTTTAAAGACCTTCTCCATGTTTCAAAAATGGGTTGTAATTGTTCTGCATTACCTTTACAATAGAAAAGAATATACTGAAGTTCAATGACCTTTTTCTAAAAACTTGATAGTAAAAGTAAGCTAAATAAGATGAACTATAAATAGGAATAAATGAAGTACAGTTGGTATGCGTGAGTTCAAATGTACACAGGAACACACAAACATGAAAAATACACTATAAGAGTAATAAACAAAAGATATTGTTGCCATTATTAACACAATAAAGATATGCAGAATGCAAAATTTCGACCAAACCCTCATTATATAATCACAATTGAAGTTCCTTGGCATCTCTCATGCTTGTTTTTGAATTTTTCCCCCCAAAATCACTCCAAAGAAACATAATGTATATTAAAGGTTATTTATGAATTTTCCTCTGGATAATTGTAGACATAATGATCCTTTAAGCCATCTTTTCATCAAATAATCTCTTTGAAATTGTCACCCTGTGTTGCCACATATTATTCTGTTACACTGCATGAAATAAACATGTTTTACTTTAAGGCCAATGAGTCAATTAAGATTAGCCACTTACTCTTTAAGCCTATTTACAAATTGGAAATTATAATGTTAAGATTCTAGAAAATATGGCGATCAACTCCATTCTGCCTAACAAGCCTTTTTTCCCCATTTTTGCTTCAATTTAACAGTCCCACATGCTGTAATCCTTTGACCACATTCATTCTTTCTTAAGTGGCTATGTTCCATTAAAAGGAAGTTTATCTAAATACCTAAATACTCATCTACTATAATGTGATTTATCTAATATTATTTAGGATATTTAAATATTTAACTATTTTCACCCACTTTTGAAAAAAAATGCTTCTCATTCAGTATTTGAAATTTATATAATTAAAAAATTTTATTTATTTTCTATATTATATGTGTCAAGAGGTGCATATATTTGCACATATACACATTTTACAAATGCTTATTTATTCATTGTTTGGTTCAATATATATTGATGGTGAAAAATGAATTCAAACAGACACTAAATTTTAACCATCCTCTTAAGGTAAAAATTAACTTCCCTGAAAATTTTCAAAAATAAATCTCAATATTCTCCCTGTCCAGCTTTTCACCTCTTGTCTTTACTCTCCAACATTATCTTTCATCTCATTCTTATCAACTACATCCAACTGAGTTCTACTTCTTAATTATAAACAAGTGTTTGAAGCTCTAGCTATGGCCAATGTATTTTTACCTTCCTTACAAATGCTATTCTCTTGAACTTCTGGCTGGAAGAATGTTAGTAACAGATGGTGGAGCTTCTTGAGATACAAAATGAGATTTTGCATATCAATGCAAATCTGACAAGTGACTTAATCACAAAAGACACACTCTTTCAAAAAACAATCAGCTGGCAGCATTGATGAACCCAGAGAAAAAGTCATCTTAGAAATAGACTTTTCTTTATTTTTTTCATTAATTATGCAGGTTTAAGGTAGTTTTCCATTTATAGTATTTAACATGCACGCTTCACTTTTGTGTGTGTGTGCGTGTGTGTGTGTGTGTGTGTGTGTGTGTGTGTGTGTGTGTGTTACTGGGGATTGAACCCAAGGGCATTCTACCTCTAAGATATACCCCAGCTCTATTTTATTTTATTTTGAAAAAGGGACTCACTAAGTTGCAAAGGGCCTCAGTAAGTTCCTGAGGTGGGCCACCAACCTATGATCCTCCTGTCTCAGTCTCCCAAGTACTGAGATTACAAGCTTGTGCCAATATGCCCAGCATTTCAGCTCCATTTTTTTTTTTTTTTGCAGTACTAGGGATTGAACTCAGGGGCATTCTACCTCCGAGCTATACCCCCAGCCCTATTTTTTATTCTTTATTTTGAAACAGGGTCTCATTAAGTTGTGGAGTGCCTCACTAGGTAGCTGATGCTGGCTGCGAACCAGATCCTCCGGTCTCAGCGTCCCAAATGCTGGGATTACAAGCATGTGCCACCACACCTGGCTTTCAGCTCCATTTTTAATGGGGGAAATAAAGCACAAACCCTGAACGTAGTCCCTACACTAATTTTTTTTTCAAGGAGAACATGAGCATAGGTGTTCTTAACTATAGACTGAAAACTGATATAAAGGAGAACTTCTTCAAAAATTATCTGACCCTGGCAAAGTGAATCAAAGCATCAGAGCTAGAATAGTAAAGGACTAGAGAGAAGGTAAAAGCACCTCTGTGTCACATCAATACAGGATCTGGTGTAGCAAGCATTTCTATGGCCTTTGGGGAATATTCTAAAGACACAATTAATATGTCTTAAAAATATTTTAATAGCAAACCTGATCACAAATCCTTCTATTTGAGTATGTATGTTTTGATTCAACTATCCATCTCTTTGCTATTACTGTACATGGGGGAAATTTCTCATAGGGGAGGACAGGAAAGATGAAAAACATAAATTTCAGCAAGCCCAAGCTACTGAAAGGGAAAACAGTGAAGAATTATATCAGATTAACATTACTATCTAGTAACTAGTTAGAGAGATGTGAGTAGGTTTTAAAACAGCACAAAGGCTGAGAACATTCATATCAGAGGGCAAAGGCAAGGGGAGGAAGATTTTTGTACTACAGAGAATCTTTTGGTACATTCGAGGTATCCGATAACAACAGTTTTCCCATGGCCATTGGGCTTTCTGGGACCCTCTTTCCTCTAACACTCTGTCTTCACAACCAACCCTGCCCACTGTGAAACCTTCCTATTTTAATCTCCACTTCCTCAAAGCCTTAACTTTCTTTACCAAATTAATAATTTGCTAATCTTGCTAATCTTTAATTATTCCATGTCAAGAATAATAATAGTAATAGAGAAGTCTACACTTGACTAAGGGTTTGCAAGAGACACAAAGCTGTGAACCCATAGGAACAAATCTCAAATTGTTTTAGATACCTTTTATGTCATTGTGACTAAAATATGTAGCAAGAACAACTTAGAGGAGAAAAAGTTTATTCAGTTCACAGTTTCAGAGGTATAAGCTACAGTCAGCTGTTTCCAAGGCAGAAACATCATGGTGGAAGAAAGTTGTTCAAGACAGCTGGGAAGCAGGATTGGGGATGGAGGACACAGAGAGGAAGCAGCCAGGGTGGATCCTGGCCATGCCCCAGAGGATTGTCCCTTTCCATTCACGTCCCTTGTCAGAACCTGGCTGTACTGTCCACATGTGAGGTTTGAGGGACATTTTAAATTCAAACCATAACAAAAATCTTGAGTACTTCACATATAATGATTGGCTCATGGGAGATTCCAGTGTTCTTTAAATCAAACCAAAGATACCATAGCTGCCTGCTCTGCTATACACCAGACATGGCAGTACTTTACAAAACATTCAAAGAACCAAAAATACATTAAAAGAGCCTCAAGCTATAATTACCAATTGCAAACACAGTGGCAGATTTTCATATACAAAAAAAATTATATTTCTATGTACATGATTGTTGAAAGGAATTTTACTTAAGATTTTTATTCATCTCATCCAATAACCTATTCATACAATAATTATTAGTATATGACTATATTAGTTGGCTTAGTTTGGATGTGTCTTCCAAATGTATGTGTTAAATAAAGGCTTGTTCCCAGGGTAGAGCTCATGGGAAGTGGTGGGACCTTTAGAAGGAGAGGCCTAGTGAGAGGCCCTGCTGTCACAAAGGGTGTGCCCTCAGAGGGATTGCAGGATTTGGGTCTCTTTCTCTTTCTCTTTGCTTCCTGGCTTATGACACAAGTGGTTGGCTCTGTCACGTACTCCCACCATGATGTACAGCCCTACCTAGAAGCTCAAAGCAATGGAGCTATCTGATCTTGAATTGGAATCTCCAAAACCATTAGCCAAAATAACCCTTTTGTCCTTATAAGATGGTCTCAGGTATTTTATTATGGTGATAAAAAGCTCACTAATATAGGCAGCCATGATAAAATACTGGGTGATTTAAGCAATAGAAATTAATGTAATCATAGTTCTGGAGACTGGAAGTCTCAGATCACAGTGGCAGCATAGTTGGGTTCTGGTAAAGGCTGTGTGTGTGTGGGTGTGTGTGTGTGTGTGTGTGTGTGTGTGTGTGTGAATGGGCAGAATTGAAACCAGGGGCATTCTACCTCTTAGCTATACCCCCAGGCATTTCTTAAAACATTTTTAAAATTTTTACTTTAAAACAGGGTCTCACTAAGTTACCATATACTGCCTTGAAGCTGTGATCCAACTGTCTCAGCCTCCCATGTACTGGGATTACAGATGTGTGGCACTGTACGTGGCCCAAGGCTCTCTTTTGACATGAAGATAGCAGCTTTTGTGTGTCCTCATATGACAGTGAGAGTCTGGTGTCTTTTCCTCTTCTTGTAAGTACACCATTCCTTATAAGGCACTCTACCTTCATGACCTCATCTAAACCTGATTGCTTCTGTAAGACCCCATTTCCGTATATCATCACATTGGTGGGTAGGGCTTCAACATTATATCATATCATATCATATCATATCATATATACAAGTTTGAGGAGTATACAAGTATCCACGATAGTAACAGAACACTGCCTTAATTCCTTAAAATGTTTCTACAATAAAATGTACAAGCAAAATATTTTAAAAATTAAAAAATCAAGTGTATGCATAATAAAATAATGTCTTTAGTAGGGAGATTATAATATAATTATTAAGACAATATAATTATTAAAAGAAACACTTCTAATTTTTTTCTTAAGAATTTTCTATGCATTTAACTACTGTTGAGTATCTGCCTTCTTTGTCCTCATTTCTAGATTTCACTTCAGATCAAGCTGAATGGCAACATCTTTGGCTTGCAGGTGCAAGCCACCACCAATCCAGGGTCCTCCGGGCCATTGTGCATAAATTCTTTATTTTATCAGGTGAGCTTCAAGCTCTTATGTTTCAAAAATAAGTATGACTAGACCCAACTGCCATTTTCTGAAGTGGGTTGGTTTCTGAAATGCCTGAGCTCATTACTCTCACATGGAGGTTTCTGATGGTGACGCTTCTGGTCCCTCATACGCACTGCTCAGTTGCAGGAGCTGTCACCCTGGGAGTTCCCCACAGGTCTTCAGGGCTCCAGATGAAAAAAGTCAACACGCAGAGCAGAAAAACAGAGCAGTTTAACTAAAGGCAGCTGACCTTTAAAGAGACACAAGACCAAACTTTGAAGTTTTAGTTGTAAGTTCTTTTTACTCACAATTTGAGGATCTTGTGCGTTATTTAAAAAATGTGTAACTGACTTGAAAATTCAGTGATAGGGAAAGACAAGCATGAGATATTGGATGAGCAAGATTAACTAAATCAAGCCCAGAAAAAGATCACCTAGTACATATTATTTGGGTTAAGAATTTCTTCATGGTTCTTATTCCCTGAAACTACTTTTCTGTTGGAAACAAAAGAGGCATGCCATTTATAGATTCAGTAATTATAGCAATAGTAGTTATGGTGCATCAAGATAACTCTCTGAGCTGAGTTAGCCACAAGAATCAAAATTGATCACCCCACGTATAAAGGTAGCACAGTAAGTTACACTGCTATCATTTTGTTCATCAAATCTTAGCCCAGATTTACTAAACATCATAGTACATTTATTGCATATCTTATCCCAAATCTCTCCAATCCAACCTGGACATTCATTAAAGCATTAAAGCTTTACCTATCAGGCCCTGGGCTAGGCAAAAGGACAGACGCTAAGACATTTTCTATTTTAGAAAATCTCTAAAGGCCAGGCCTGTTGGCACATGCTTGTAATCCCAGCATTTGGGAGGCTGAGATGGGAGGATCTGGGTTCAAGGCCAGCCTCAGCTACCTAGTGAAGCACTCCACAACTTAGTGAGACCCTGTTTCAAAATAAAGAATAAAAAATAGGACTGAGGGAGTAGCTCGGAGGTAGAATGCCCCCAGGTTCAATCCCCAGTACACACACACAAAAAAAGAAAATTATGAACTGGCATTGGGCAGGATCTGCTCTGTTCACAAGAGCAGTTGGCCAGCCACCACCTCTAAATGAATAATTGCATTGTGCAGAATACCCTACTAAGCACTGTATTTGGAGTTTTTTACACATACAGTTTTTCTTGAATCAACTAGCCTGTCTCCATTAGTCTTTCTATAGCTCCTGAATTGAAGGCATGAGAAATCTCTGAAAAAGGAACAAAATTTCTACAATAAAAATAGAGTAAGGAAGACTTCAATTATTTTAATATTTTCTTGGACTGGGAAGCTATAAGTTTTTTCCTAAGAACATTTCTCTCTTGGAAATGCTATCATTTTTCACCATGGTGGCCATTTTTACAATATAGTTTTTACTTGGCCATACATAAAAATAAACTGTTTAAATAAACAAGTGGTGGAATTTCTGCTTCCAGAATTTAGGAAAATCATTTGGAAAGAAACAATTGTAGGTGGAGCTACTTAAAAATTTCTAATAAGAGAAACTTTCTAATAGTAGAAAATATATATGTAATTAATATAATCTTCCACTTCTTCCATCCAATTTCCTAAGCAAAAATCTCATCCTATAAAAATCAGATGATTATAATCATCTGAAACTAATATTTTCTTAAAAACTCAATAAAAAATGAATTCCAGACATTTATAAGTATACTACTTATAAAATTGAAAAAATGAGAACATCTATTCTTTAGAATAAAATGTTTTAGATTCCACTGCATCTACCTAATCAACAATTAAGCACACATACACGTACACATTGTGCTCTGTTTCAAAGCTATGTGAGAACAGATGGGCTCCTATATGCCAGTGTTTCTCAAGGCATGCCCTAACCTTACATTAGAACTGTATCAGTTTCATTTGGGAAATGCTTGCTAAAGTATAGCTTTCCAAAACCCACACAAGTCCTACTAAATCAGTATCTCAAGGAAGCTGAAAAATCTCTATTTTCAACAGCACCTAAGGTGATTTTAATGCACATTAAAGTTTGGAAAAGAGCCGGGCTGGGGGTTTAGCTCGGAGGTAGAATGTTTCTGGGCTCAATCCCCGTTGTCACAAAAAAAAAAAAAAAAAAAAAAGTTTGGAAAACATCACTATAACATTTCAGTTATAGATTACAAGGATTCTATTTAGAGAGCTCCAGAATGGAATGAGAAGCTTTGGCTCTGTCCTTCTTCCTACTTGCCTAGGATTTTTACCCTCAGACTTCAGGATATCTTGTACTAATGTGGACTTTTCCATCTTACTACCCCAGGGATATCTAGATAGTATCTTGTAGTCTTATAACATCCCTCTAGATAAGAAATGTGTTTCTCAGAGTGTCCCTAAAGATTCCTACCACCTTCATTTCCACTCCACCCCTTTTCTGGGTATTAGCCAACTGGTTCCTCTAACCCACCACAAAAGTCCTGAGCTCTATCTAAAAGTAACCCTTGCCTTGGCCCTGTTTCTCCTTGTTCTGTTTGGTTTGCATGAATCACCATGCCTTTGCAATGGAAGCCATCTATCTGTCTTCTTTCAAGTGTACCACACCATGAGCCTCCTCTCCACTTCCCACAGGTCACTACAAGTAAATTTCATTCCCTGCTTTCCAAAGATAGTCTTCTTATATCCTTTCCACTGGCTTCTTATTTCTATTGCAGGAGACACTGCTAGTGTTAACCTCATGTGTAGATCAGAAATTTGCTTATTCCTTTAAGAAAAATGTATTAAGTTCCTATTAGGAGTGAATCCCTGTTCTATAGCAGTGTACTAAAGAGACAAGATCTGTGATCTCATGAAGCTTAATTTCTATTAGAGGAGATTTTTTAAAAAGTGTATTTAAAAATAAAGTAATATAAGATAGTGATAAGACTTTTGACAAAAAAAAAACAGGACTATAGCGATGGTAGAGGAGTGAGGTGTGTGTGTGTGTGTGTGTGTGTGTGTGTGTTTGTGCATGTATGTTTTCTATTTTACACTGGATAGTCAGAAAAAAATCCTCTCTTTAGTGATAAAATAAAGAACCAGCCATACAGAGACTGAAGGGAAAGAATTCAAGGAAGAGGACTCAGCTAGCCCTTTCAAGAAAATGTAAAACTAGGTGCCCAGAGGAGAAATATGCAGGGGCCCCTTGGCATGAGGGACCTGAAGGACAAGGTCAAGTGAGTCTGAGAAAACTTTCTTGGAACAGGCTCTTAATTCTAATAGTAACAAGAAGCCACTGAAGGGCTTTGTGCAGAAAAGAGACCTGATTCGAGGGCAAGGTGACTCTGACAGCCATATATGTATAAACACTGGAGTTAAATAGATGAAGAGGGGAAGCAGGTCCGTTAGGAACTACTGTGAATTTGGGATGTTCGTGGTGGAGGTAATAGTCCTGGATGGTAAATTGCATTTGGGGGTGATAATAAATGAGACACTAAGATGTCCCCTAACTTCTAGCCTTAAGTAACTGTGTGGATGGCAGTGCCAGCTGTGGGGGAAATCTCAGGAAAGGAGATGGTATAGGAAAGAAGGAGAGACAGTTTCTTTCTAGACATGTTGAATTTGACATGCTTGTTATACATCCGACTGCAATAAGCTGTAGAGATTGAAATCTAAAGACTGATGTATACACACAGCATTTAAAGACATGAGGTCAATTTCTTAGGGAGGACTTGACATACAGATAAAAGTTCAGGATAGAGTTCAAGGGCAGGCCAAAATCTAGAGGCTAGCAGAGGAAGATGAAAATGTAAAAAAAAAAAAAACAACAAAAACAAACAAACAAAACCTGAGGAAAAAAATTTCTGGCTTTATGAGTTCAAGGAAAGAAGAGAATAAAGTTCTCAAAATGCTTTTACAGAGGAAGTGGTCAACCATATCAAACACTGCCAGAAGGCCAATAAGTCTAAGAGATCACTGGATTTGATAACATGAACATAACCCTGACAAGCCTTGAACCAAATAAGTGAGTTATCTCTTCAAGGAAATATGAAAAAGGAAAAGGAGAAGTTGCCAAGAAACTCTTACCTCGGCGGCTTCAGAACTTTCATAGCTCTTAATCTAAGATAAACCACAGTGAGACAAACATCTTACAGTTATGATATGCAATAGAATTTCTTTAAAATACAAGAAATACTAGCCGGGTGTGGTGGTGCACGCTTGTAATCCCAGCATTTGGGAGGCTGAGACTGGAGGATCCGGGTTTGCAGCCAGCCTCAGCTGCTTATGTTATGCAAAAATCCGGGGTGCCCCACCAAAGAACGTACAAGTCACACAGAGCACTGTAATATACAAGAAGGAGATTTTATTACTAATCTGGGTCAGGGTTGAGTCTAACCCAAATTAGGGTTCCACCTAAGTAGAGAGGTGTCATGGCTGTGGAACCCAGAACCTAGGTTCGTTCAGCCTTATATAGAGATGTACAGAGGCAGGACAACTTTTCGAGCAAGGGGGAAAGGTAACACAGAGAAGGCACAGGGATTGGTGGAGCCCTGTTACCGGAAGAGAGGGGGCTGTCAACGCCCTACACTTAGTGAGGCTCTCCACAACTTAGTGAGACCCTGTTTCAAAATAAAGGATAAAAAATAGGGCTGGGGCTGTAGCTTGGAGGTAGAATGCCCCCAGGTTCCATCCCCAGTACCGCAAAACAAACAAACAAACAAACAAATAAATCAATAAAATACAGGAAATACTAACTGGCATGTGTATTAAATCAGTCTAAACATAGATCAGCATGGGCTAGCCATTTTATTTCTCCTGATTGAGGAGAGAAAAGGGAATTTTTGTAAGCATTACAATTAATTATTCAACAAAGAATAGCCCAGGCAAGTCTTCAAATATACTGCTCCTACATACTGCTCCTAGGGGTACTTACCAGTCCTCCCTCTCTCATAGCAAAGCTGCCCAAAACCTGATGATTAATACCAATCTCCCATTTGTTAAGCAGTGCAAATCACCCTTTGTCATTTAAATTGCAGTGAATTTGAATTTGCATAGGTTGCAAGTAGAGAACAGAATCTTGAAGCCACACTTAGTCTTAAAACAGAATACATTAATCTCTTCTGGCACTGCTCCTCACTGAAACCACAGAACTCAATGCTATTCTTTGGGTGAGTCATGCTGTAAATTTTCCAGTTGACTTATCCACAGAGAGATGGCACTACATGAAACCGAGCCCACGTAAACTTTGGAGAGAAGTGAGCCTTCATGCTTTCAACTTTATGCTTGGCTCTGACTTCAGATACATTACACCAAGACCAGGGCTAACTTCCAGAGTTCTATTGATGAGGTAGCCTAGGAAGCGAAGTTTAGGTAGGAAGGATGGTATTGGGAGGATCCAGGAAAATATAGTTTTTATCCAGGAAAATATAGTTTTTAAAATATAGTTTTTTTTTAAAATCTGGAGAGTTAAGCTAACTCCACCCCTTGGAAGTTTTTTTTTTCTTAGGAAGCCTGCCTCGCCTGAGGCCCACGCCCTAATCTTCGGAAGCCCTGCCTCACCTGAGGCCCATGCCCTAATCTCCGGAAGTCCCGCCCCATCTGCACCTATCTGACCACCTATTCGCCCACCTGAATCTGAGGAAGAGGAGGAGCCAAACCCTTTCCCGAGCCCATCCTCCTGGGATAAAAGTCAAGTCGCAAGCGCCCACTTCCTCTTTCTTTTTCTTCCCTCGACTCACCTCTCTGAGGCGTGCGGCGGGCCCTTCTCCTCCATGCCTTACCCCCTTCCCACTCCCCGCTCCATGCCTTCCCTTCCCCTTTCTCCAAGTTTCCCCTTAAGTTCTTAAAAAGTTCTTAAAATAAACCTGCCTATAGTTTTCTGACTGGTGCGTGCTAAAATTCTTTTTACTACGGATACCAAGGACCTGGATTTTGGGGGACCCGCCGTACCCCATAACATTATGAATTCAGCAAATTGCAAGTGAGAACAAAAACTCCTTCACATTCAGTAATTCTTAAACTGGCTCTCCAAATTCTTTCTCCAGATCAGCATTTCTTGAAATGTGGTCCTTGGGACACATTCACCTTGTTATCAGTGCTTTAAGAAGCTGCAGATCTCCAAGCCCCAAATCTTTGTGGGGTGGATATGGGCATCTGCATTTTTAATTAGGTCACCAAGAGTTTCCTAGAGAAAGTAAAGTCTGGAAGCCCTTGTCCTAATATGTTTACTAAGGACTATACTACCAGACATTTCAGATTTGGGTTTATTTACCTTTTTGTTTCTTCATTCTCCAACTCATTTGATACAACATGGCCAAATCACGGTTCCTAATTTGCTGTTCTAGCCATTTCTCTACTACGTTCAAAAGCTTTCTGTGGTGCCTCATCCACAGAACAATGTCCAGACATCTTTGTGTGATGTTCGAGGTCTTTAATAATGGTTTCAGACTTTGCCCTTTCTAAAGGTGAATGTCTCAAATGCTCCATACTTGTTATAAAAATCCCTACCTCTATGCTTCTGGTAACCAGTCCTCTACTTCTAGAATTTATTTTCCCATCTCTCCACAAGTTCAAATCCCATCTTTTCTTCAAACTCACTGAGGTCTTTCTAATCCTTTCCTTGAAGTAATCACTCCTATTGATGAGGTAGAGTAGAAGGAATAAAATTTAGGTAGAAAGGAGACATTGGGAGGGAAAGGAAAAATACAGTTTTAAAATATGTAGCATTCTAGATGACCCCACCCTATAGGGTGTACTCAAAATCTTAGGAGAATAGTCTAAGTGGACCACACCTTTTTAATCCCAGGAATCCCAGCCCCCACCTGAGATTCAGGGCCAAGGTCAGATCCATCTTGAAAACTGAGGAGAAGGATCCAACTTTTCCTGTGCCCACCCTCTTTTGGACGACCACCTATACCTGTGTTCCGGACTTCTTCTAGGCCAACCCCCTCGGATATAAGGACTAAGGAGGCAAGGACTCCCTCTCTTGCCCTCTTGCTCCATGACTCAGAAGATCTCTGCTTACCTGTTTTCCCAAGTCCCTTATTTTCCCAAGTCCCTTATACCTGCCTTTTGTTCCTGAATGGCACGTGTTAAAAATCTTTTTATCACGGGAGCCAAGGACCCACAAGTGGGACCGTGTTATCCCACAACACTATGAACCTCATAGTGTTTTCATCTGTTACTGTTATCCCATTTGTACTTTTTATTTTTTATTATAATATTTTCTATTTTTTGTCTTCCCAGAACCGTACAGGAGATGGGAACAACAACTATAAACAAAATAAAGTTTCAATGGATCTACCTAATTTTTTATATAACCTTGCCCTCAGGTCACAGTCAGTTGATCTAGAGATAGATACCTAACCCCACCCCTGGACCATGATTACTTGTTCTAAGATGAGCACCTGATTCCAACTATGCTAATCATAATCCATTCTTATCTAGATCCTGCACCAATTGTCATAGTTAATTGGTCTAGGACCAATCCAATTAACTCTCTGAATTGTTCAGATTGTTCCTTTACCTGTGGCTCAAACTGAGCTATGGAACATCTGGAAGCTCCATGACAAGGACCATGGGTTGAGCTTCAAAAGGTGCTACTCCCCTGGCTCTCATGGTTCAAAACACTCTCAAAGCACTATTCAATGTTGTCCTCAGGGATATTTTGTGAAACAGCATATATCCACTTTTTGGTAAAAGTCTTAGGCAAGCTCTCCTGGCCCTCTTTGACTAAAGGCCACTGGGGCAAACAGGAACTAAACCAGTATGTAAAAAGGAACTTTTACCAGGAGATAGGGGGAGGGTGGGTGGGAATTGGGGAAGGGTTAATGAGAAATATGTGCATGGATGTCTTTACCTGTACTAGTTTGTACCCAACAAAAATGTGTAATTAACCCTGTTGTACCCAAGAAATGTATAAAATTCCATGCTAAAAAATTAAAAAAAAATAAATAAAAAAAGGAACTTTTAACTGCTATTATCTGCATCTGTAAACTGCTTTGTAAGCTATCTTGTGGTAAAGATAGCTTTCTAAATAAGATAAGCTGTCCTAAGCACCTGAATTGTAAAACAATGCAGTGATTTTTCCATACCCCCAACTCTGTAACCAAAGGGTATAAAAACTGACTTGCACCAAAATTCCACGCAACAGCTTTTAGGCTGCTTGCCCTGGCCAAGCCAGCCAGTGGCCTATAAATAAAGCGACCTCTTTGGCACAATGGAGTCTGTGTCTCTATGGGTCACCTCGCAACATTTGAAGGAGTCACCAACACACAAGTAATTCCTCTAATACCTGATTTTTTTGTGGGAGAGAGATTCCCAGGGCATTCTATCTCCGAGTTATACCCCCAGCCCTATTTTTTAATTCTTTATTTTGAAACAGGGTCTCACTAAGTTGTGGAGAGCCTCACTGAGTAGCTGAGGCTGACTGTGAACCTGCGATCCTCCTGTCTCAGCTTCCCAAGTATTGGGATTCAAGCGTGTGCCACCATGCCTGGCCTGATTTTTTTTTTTTTAATTAGTGCATTTTAATCATACATCAGATGAAGTTCAGAGTGATAGAGGCATACATGCACACAGCACTTCAGCATTGGGTGAGGCCTCCCCAGCTCCCATCCCTCCCCACCCTCTTCCCATGCAGTGCAGGACATTGTGATTGGCATTGATAAATTTGTGTATGTACATGTCTCATGTCTATTGAGGTCTTAAGCTCTTTAGGCCTCCCTCCCCCTTCTGCCTCCCTCAGTTAAGTTGATCCTTCACTCTATTAAGGTTTCTCCTCCTTTGTCCAGAGTCCCTCTTGTGTCCCAATTTCTCCCTAGCTTCTGCATCTAACCTTTCACTTTTTGTGACTGGCTAATTATCCAGTTCCATCCATTTTCCTGCAAATGACATAATTTTGTTCTTTATGACTGAGTAGAATTCCATTGGGTACATATCCCATAATTTTGTAACCCATTCATCTGTTGATGGATACCTAGGCTGGTTCCATAGTTTGGCAATTATGAATTGTGCTACTATAAACAGATATGCATGCATTACTGTGGTAATTTAGTTTCAATTCTTTTGGGTAGATACCCAGGAATTGTATAGCTAGGTCATATGGTAAGTCCGTTCCCATTCTTCTGAGGAACCTCCAAACTGTTTTCCAAAGTGGTTGCACTAATTTGCAATCCCACCAACAATGTTTCAGAGTTCCTACTTCCCCATATCCTGCCAGCAGTTATTATTATTTTGCTTTTAATGATTGCCATTCAAATTGAAATTAGATGAAATCTCAGAGTAGTTTGGATTTGCATCTCTCTGATTGCCAATGATGCTGAACATTTTTTTTTTCATGTATTTATTGGCCATTTGTATTTCTTCTATTGTAAAGTGTCTATTTAGTTCACTTGCCCATTTTTTGTTTGTTTGTTTGTTTTGTTTTTGCAGTACTGGGGATTGAACTCAGGGGCATTCTACCTTCAAGCTATACCCCCAGCCCTATTTTTTTTATTCTTTATTTTGAAACTGGGTCTCACTAAGTTGTAGAGTGCCTCACTAGGTAGCTGTGGCTGGCAGAGAACCTGGATCCTTCCGTCTCAGCCTCCCGAATGCTGGGATTACAAGCGTGCGTCACCACGCCAGGCTACTTGCCCATTTTTTGACTGGGTTATTTGGGGTTTTGTCAGCTGATATCTGATTTTTAACATTTTATTATTTTTTCTTTTTATAGTGATTTGATGGAGGATAGAAGCTAATGCTATACTAACAAATAATGTAAAGAAAGCAGCATTTGCAAGATAGATATTCATTTATCTCTCATCTCTCTTTCTTTTTCTCTTTTTCTGTGAAAGGTTGTTAGATTTCCTCCTTTTGGGGAGTGGTAGAAGAAATTATTTTGAGAGCAGGAGAGATCTCCCTTCCTGAGGGGCAACTACTAAGGGGGTAAAAGAATTCAGGGCCTAGTATCACAGAATGCAAGATGAGCTTTGAAGACACTGAGGCTTTGAAACCCAGTTTACATACCACTGAGTGGGAAAAATATACAGGATATATATAGAATATATAGAATATATTGTGCATCTGTAAATGATTCTGCTTTGCATGATTCATGATGTTTTTGGTTGGTTTATTTTTAAACAAGATTCGAGTTATAGAAAAGCACATTTGAGCAGATATACTAATCAAAGCATCATGGTAATCATCCCCATGAGCTTTGGAATCTTTCAGGAATTAAAACAGAAAATATGGAGTAAAACTTTTTAAAGAGGGCAGTCATACTGAATCTAAAAGACCATAATATATCAATTTAGGGTAATGTCTCATAAATAGGTATGTCCTATTTAAGTCCTTTTTTATAAAGGAGCATGTAAGTCGGTTTGGGTTTTGGGTTTTCTTTTTTTTTGGTACTGGGAATTGAACACAGGGCAGGCTACCTCTGAGCTACACCCCCAGCCCCTTTTTTAAAATGTTTGAAACAGGTTCTCGCTAAGGTGCTGAGGCTGGCCTTGAACCAGCAATCCTCTTGTCAATCCTGTCTCAGCCACCATGCCCATCTTAATACTCTTTCTTATAAACAAATATTATACTTACTTTGATGGAACAAAAAAGGTATTTTGGATAGTTAACTTCAAAAGAATGAGGACTGAGATAACTAGGGGTAATAATAGGGTGGAGAAGCATATAATAAAATTTCACATTAATATAATGTTGCTATATTAAAATACATAAAGGCTATAGGAAGATTTTCTTGCAACAAAATAGTAATTTAAGTAATATCCTTTCATCTGAAAGGAAAAAATCTGCTAAGGCAAGTTCTTTAATTAAAATTTAGGATAGTATGCAATTATAATAAAATCAAATAAAAACGTATTTCTGAAAACAACATTCTTTAAAAAGTATAATTCTGTGACACAATGGTATAAAACTATTTGGAAAAAAACAACAATTTAACCAGCAATGTCCATCTGGGCAAAAGGGCTATTTAAGTGCCAGGCACTTTGGTGAATGGCCTTTTAAATGGTCTTTTCCATTTTGCATTATTAGTTTTCACTCAGTGAAGAATAATGTATTAAATCTGAAAACATCAGCACAATGAAACTATGCCTTTAGTCTTAAAGAATTCATTCATTTAATGGCATTACCAGTGCCTGTTCAGTACATAAATTTCCTTTGAAGGACTGAGACAATATCTATATTTTTATTTTGTTTTTAATGACAGAAAAACTCTATAAAATTTGTTTTAAAAGCCTCAGACCACATATTTTAAGAAGATTAGAATTTCTCCTTGACCAGTATCTTTATAATTCTTAATGACTTGTAGAAATGACATAATTTATAATCTCATTAGTGTTTTTTTGGAAGCAAAACTTAATTTATATGAACAAGCTAAACATAATAATGGGTAATTTAGAGGAATATTTCATTTGCCTGAAGCTTCCCAGCAAATGCTAGGCAGATAGAGTTAGAAGGCTCTGTGGGGAATAGGCAGGTGCAGTTCTCAATAAAGGAGGTTTAAGTGGCTTTATAAATGGTTCGGTCAAAACTCTTCTACTGTAACTAAAATCACTGGAGGTCTAAGTAAAACTTCAGCCTTGTAGAGTTGTTAGTCTAAAGTAGGTTATCTTCAGGACAATCAGATCTGTTGGTCAAAACCTAAGCCCAACATTCTGTGACTTGACAAAACACTTTCCTTCAACTGATCACATGCTAATTTCAGTCTACAACATCAGTATACTTACTTAATATAGTAATTTTATTGAAAGGGGAGATTAGTTAGTACAAATTAAATTAGTGTGAATATTCTACAGTATGCCAGCAAAACCAATACATTTCTTTTCTCCTTTTGAAAATTTGACATATACACATGTGCCTTTTAAGTCATAATTTTAAACCAGGTGTGGTGGCACATGCCTTTAATCCCAGTACTTGGGAAGCTGAGGATCACAGGTTCATGTCCAGCCTCAGCGACTTAGGGATACTCTCAGGAACCTAGTAAGACCCTGTTTCAAAATAGAAATAAAATAGGGCTGGAGGTGTAGCTTAGAGGTAGAATAACCCTGTGTTCAATTCGCAGTACAACAAATAAATGAATGAATAAATAAATGAATAAATTTATAGGACAATAATAGAAAAAGACATTTTAAAAACAGCTTTTTCTACTGCTGATTTAACTATTAAAATATTTACTTTTCCATAATCTTTTCCATCTCTTGAGTTCCCATATTCTAGGAATCATCTTTACCCTTTGAATCATATGAGAAGTTTAGAAAAAGAGCAGAGAAGGCCTGGGAAATGGTGTCATCATCAGCGGATATAGATGCTAAGTAAGCAGAACAGAACTTTGATGGTATGGTACTTGCTTGTACATTAATGTGTCCTGCACAATATTTGATTATCCCTCCCAAGAACAGGGAAGAAAATTTGATGGTTTGAGGCAGCACAATTCTCACTACATAGCCAAGCCTGCCTGCTCAGATGGACTCTTCAAGTGTTCTGTACACTAAAGAACCTTGGAAACATCAGTTTGTCATGTCTTTCTTTTGTTTTTTCCAATAAAATTTCTCACAAAAAATATAATGATTTATGTCATCCAAGCTTAATTTTAAGGTTTGACCCATCAGAGAGAAGCATAAAGAAAGTTTGGTATTTTAGCTGATGAATTTCTCTAGCAGATGTGGTAAGTTAATTCCAGGAAGCAGAATCTAACACACATCCAATCAATGCTTGGCTCCTAAGGGCTCTCACTTCAATACACTTCTTCATATTTTTATCACTGCCACCTTACTAATGCCTAATCATCTCCCACTTGAACCAATACTATCATCAAGTAATTGCATTCTCTACCTATAGCTTATTTCCAATCTAATCTTTCTTTCATAATTCTCCCAAATCAGTCTTGCTACAATGTCTCTTCAACTTATTACTTTCCTGTTCAAAAAATATAAATGGATTTTCAGGGCCTTTGAGATAATGTTTAAATTTCTGACCTTCATATTCAAAGCCTAACATACTCAGTTCTTCACCAATCTTTCTAAAGTTTTGTACTACTAATTCAGAAATTGACCAACTTTTTCTATATAGGCCAGATAGTAAATATTTTAGGATTTGGATGTAAGTCTTTGCTGTAAGTACTTAACTCTGCCTTTGTAATGGGAAAATAGCCATAGTCAATACAAAAACCAGAGTGGTGTGGCTGTGTTCCAATAGCACCTTTTCTTTCTTTCTTTTTTTTTTAAACAGAAACAGATGTGGGTCAGATTTGTCCCAAGTACCATAGTTTACTCAACCCTGCTCTAGAAGAACTTTTATTCTCACAAATTAGTCACCAACTGTGTCATGAAACAGCTACTAAATTATACTTCTAGTTCTAGGCTACAGGGATGCAGGATAAATCAGCTCCCGAACCTGCCTTAGCCAAGCTTACAGTCTTTACACACACATATCACTGTGCAATTACTCTGCAAATGGTGTACAGGGAGGCTGACTCAGCAGAAAGCTGGAAGTAGCCATTTTCAAGGATGAAGTATGCAGGCAGAAGACAATGTAAGGAGAGGAAATGAGAAGCAAAATGTAATTCGAATTTAGGAAATGACAAGGCAGAGGCAGGCACAGATAAGGAGGAAAGAGGGATCTACGATCTAGATCTAGAAAATTTGCCTGGGGACAGATCCAAAAGGGTTTTAATGGCATACCAATGAGTTTAGAGGAAGTCCTTTCAGTCATCCTACCCTTAATCCCAGGAACCCACATATAACAGATTTTATAAAGGATAAATATTTAAGAACAATGGGTTCCTGTGTCACTCAAGATCTGGCATTCAGAACATCATAACTTTGATTATTCACCAAGTATTTACCTTTAACTAACAAATACCAAGACAGACCTGAACAAATGCTTTTCCATATTATGTTCTACACATGAGGTGACTGAGTCCAAATGCCATGAAAGTTTGCTGCTGGTTATCACAGAGAGGACTGCAGCCTCCGTGAAGATGTAAACACTAAGCTGGAAAAAGCATGGAATTAAATAACTTGACAAGCTGCCTTCTCAGCACGAAGGCATCAGATTCTTGTATAACACAGTACCATTTGCTGGGAGAGCTGATTGTCCCTTTTCTGGCTTCTCTTCGTGTTTCAACTTGTGTTTCAGGAGGTACTCAGGAGAACACAGTATTTGTTACAGTTGTGTGTGACCGCAAGAGAAATATTTTTATGAATATTAAATAATTCATATCACTTTTAAATTTGTTTGTATGTAGTTCAGGCTCTAACATGATGGACCGTGATACTGACTCAACATTGACAACTACATGGAATTTGAACCCTGAAGCTATAAGTAGATTCACTTTTTTGGCTGAACCTATAAATAGATTTACTTTATTAAAATATATATAATAATGAGATAAGATAGAAGAAATAAATAGGTAGAAAAGAGACATAAAAGAAGAACAAAGAAAATGTCACTTGGATATGAAAGCCTTGTACTAAAGTTCCTTCCTTTTCAGCTAGGTCTGTTATTCCCAAGTTTCTGGAAAATTTACATCTCTTTACTCATTCACTTGTGATAAATACCTTGAGAACTGCTAATTATTCCACCTATGAATAATTTAAACAGGAGAGATATCTATTGATCAGACAACAGAAACCACAGCAAAAATCCAGAAGGTTACCAGATTACCATAAGGCACTGTTAACTCTCTTATCAAAGACAATGGAGAACCCCTTTCCCCCCAAGTCAGGACCTGGAAGATGACCACACTACCATTAAGCATCTTGTGATCTCCGGACTGATGTCAACCTTACACACTTTCCCATATCCACTCCTCACAGAGCTTCCTTAAAAGGAGCTCTGAGCCCCTAAAGTGCTTCTCTCAGTCTGGAGATGGTCCCATCCTCCCTTGAATGTGATTTCTTTTTCTTTTTTCTTTTCTGCTTTTCTAAATAAATATCTGTCTATATTTCTGACTGGCTCATGCTGGAACTTTTTTCTGTAACTTAAGCCAATCATCCCCTTATTGTCCATATGACAATAAGATTTAATAAATTCTTTCTATATTTAAAAATTCTGGAGCCGGGCGTGGTGGTGCACGCTTGTAATCCCAGCATTTGGGAGGCTGAGACTGGAGGATTCGGGTTCACGGCCAGCCTCAGCTACCTAGTGAGGCACTCCACAACTTAGTGAGACTTGGTTTCAAAATAAAGAATAAAAAAATGGGGCTGGGGGTGTAGCTCGGAGGTAGAATGCCCCTGAGTTCAATCCCCAGTACCGCAAAAAAAAAAAAAAAAAAAAAAATTCTGTTCTATTTCATTAATTTTGGTATAATTTTTATGTTATTTAGTAGCAATTTGCATTTTGTCTTTTGATTTTAAAAACATACTATGATATTTTACAAAAAATACTTTTTGAAAAATTTACTTTTTAATATTTTACACCTATTTTTCATTTGCATTTTTATTAACATATTTAAATTATCTATATTCAAAATACAATTAAATATTAGATTGATATTTTATATCATTGTTGCCAATAAAATGCAAATTATGGAGGTATATTTAACAAGTAAAAAGAACATATTTCATTTAACAGTTTGCTAATTTGATTTATATTTATTAAATAATTAGACATATTGTATATAAACCTTCATGCCTTAGGGAAAAATTTAATATTATGAGTAATGTGGAGTCACTAATGTCAACTTTTAATATTTTTACTTATATAGTTATTTAAATTATTCTATTAGAATATGTTTCAGTAATAAAAACATAAAAATCCAGGTGTGAGACAGGAGAATCACAGGTTTGAGGCCA
>PVLC010002127.1:0-60000 GCA_004027655.1 Graphiurus murinus | reverse complement strand
GCCACAGCAATGAAGTCTAATAACAATTCTGCTGACATTCTCCTATCTGAGAAGGAAATCACATGGAAAATGATTTCTTCAATAGCAGAACAATTAAGACAAAGGATAAAATTTGGTAGAAATAGGGACTTAGATTGCTTTTTTTTTTTTTTAGGGGGAGGAGGTGATATTAATTATTTCACTACTATATTATACTTTTGTGCTCTTTTCAAAAACCATTTTTTTTTTTTTTTTTGGAAATTGTAATTACACAGCCGAAACAATCCAGTCAACAGCAAAGTTAATCCGGAGGGACTTTGTGTTTCTTTTTGTTGTATGGGGTATTTCTGGGTTTTGAACATTTCTCCAGATAATGGGCTGTCTTCTAAGACTTAGATATTTTTGGTTATACAGATGTTTTCATTACAATGACATCTCTTTTAATTGGTTTTAACTTTTCCATGAAATTCATGCCTTTGTCTACAGTCAAATGAAAATCATACCTTAAAAAAAAAGGGTTGTTAGGTTCCTTTCCTGTTAACAGGAACTATGACAAACAACTGAAGAAACACCCTAGGGTAAGGTTTTAAGACCTTTTTAACAACTGTAAGATTATTGCTATCATTTTTCTATAACATATAGATTATTTTATATCCTAACAAAATTTTTTAATGAACAAGTGTATACTATAAAACAACAAGAAAATACAGCCAATTAAAGTCTAAGCAACATTTTTCAAAGAATGTGTGAATAGAACACTTTTACTTGGATCCTGTCAACACAGTCTAATGATCTTTTTATTTGAAAATGGCTGATTTTAAATAAAAGCTACTCTAACAGCTCTAGAGAACTTACACAAGGAAAATGCTATACTTCAACAATAAATAAATGAAATGTCAATTCATTTTCTTAAGCCCACAAGATTATTCTGCATTGTGCAAGTGGAACACTTTCAATGCAGCTGAAAGCCATTAAACACTCCAGGCACACACTACTTCATTTACAAAGCATAAAGCATCTAGAGTGCCTTATGTAAAGCAAGATTTTTACCAAATCGTTAGTATTTTCACCAATTTTAGAATAGTCTATGCTACCAAATTTTCTAGGAGATTTCATGGGCTTTCTTTCTGGGTTCTTAGTGCACAAATGCACTACTCCTCTAAGAGGTTCTGTCATACCCCACTTAGAGTACTTGTTACACTGCTGTGATCACCTGATTGCTGGCCTCCCCTCTAATCTAGCCTTCCTTCAGGGCAGAGATATGGCTGAAGCATTACTGTATCAATCGACCCTTTTGCCTTGTCCCATCAGGGCATCAGGTTCCATTCATGCTTGGCATCAGTGACAAAAGGATTCTGAAGTCTCACTGGAGCAACACACCTCTTGTTACCCAAGACTTGAGTCTCTGCTCTTAGAATATCTTACTAATTCCCCAAACCCCTTCCCCTTCACTTTCTTTGTTATGTGGTCTCAGTAATGTCAAAAGCTCCCTTCCTTTCATCTTTTCTACACCTCTAGGAAGAAAATCTTGCTCTTGCTACCTTAATCATATATTGTATTTTTTATAAAAAATGAATAATATAGGGAAAATTCAAAATATGATACCTCTTAAATGTCTATTTCCCATATATACATATATATTTTCCCATATATAATATTTTTATCATATATATAATCTATCAACCTCTTCACCATTAAAATAATTCTTGTTTCTTGTGATCCATTTCACTGGGAGGACCTACAAGCCCAAATCAAGGTGGACACATAGCAGCTGTTCAAAGATGTGTCCTTAAGGATTAAACGAAAGACCTTGCATGATATGAAGACATGAACTTTACTTTTCTCCTTTATTTATTCATTGGTGTTTAAAGTGAAAATTTTGTTGCAACTTTATGAGCTTCAAAAGGAATTCCATAAAATTTTAATCTTCATTTTCATATTTTTATATATTATCATTTTCAGACTATTAGCTCATTTCATTTATAAATAATATTTCTAATGCTCATTTATTGCAAAAATTATCTTCTATTTAGACCTATTTCCTTCAAAAAATACTCTAGGGGGCTAATATCTTACATGGTTAGGTATCAGTGAAATAAATGATTGGATTAGCTCTTTCCAAATGACTCGGAACTAAAAAGAATTCACATTTAGTATAACTTGTAGTTTCCATTCTCACACAGAGACAGAATATCATGGTAATTTCTGCACCCAAATTGTTGAGTTCTGCTTCATGGTCCCTGCACACAAACTGTTCACAAGGTGACACTGTAATCACCAACCTGAAAATCAAAGTGCATTTTTACATTTTGGAATGGTTTATCTTTGCCTTGAAATGTTTAGACCAAAACTTTATTCTAATGTCCTTTGATCAATATAGTTAAAGTAAATTATTTACTTTGGATACTAAATTAATTATTTAGTTTTTTTTTTATATGTTAGAATCTCTATTATGACATATTTCTTTATGAGATATCACTATGCAGCACACAGTGAAAGTATCTCAGTGGCTCACAACTTAAAGATAGATAAAAAATGAAAAAAAAATCAAAGATAGAAAATATACAAGTTAAGTGGAGGCTTTTTGTGTATCACCAAAAGGAAAAAATACCTCTGAGAATAACTCAGACATAAATACTAAATGAATATTTATCATAAGTAGAAGACTAAAATACCATATGTATTTTTAATTGATGAAGAGTCTACTAATCTGAAGTAGTTAAAAATTGCTACTTGCAAATTCTCACTGTTCTGGTCAGCATTCTCTATAGCTATAATCTAAAAGATTGACCATGTAGCTTAGAGGAAGGAAGATTTATTCCTCATGGTTTCAGGTTCAACCCACGTGGGGCAGGAGGCCGAGGATGAGGATCTCAAGGCATGGCAGCAGTGGAAGGTGGAGAGAAGGAGAGCACATGGGCTGTGCTCCTTACATCATGAGGCCAGAAACAAGAGAGAGAACAGGGGGAGGAAGAACTATATATCATCCCGAAGGCTGCACCCCCAGGTACCCATCCTTCCAGCCACACTCTCCAGGCCCAGACCACCACCCAGATAAATCTATTACAATGAGATTGTAATGCAATTACAACCCTCATGACTCAATTACATCAGCTCCAAACATTAATAAATGAGCTCTTTAGGGGACATTTTATATCTATTTATAACATCTACATAGGAATACAAATATAAAATGTGCTTCCATTATGAGAAAGCAGAACAGTCATCAATATCTACAGCAATCATTTGCTTTTGGGTGATGGCAAAGAACAATACAGCAATTTCAGAAAATGCATTACTGTCATCTACATGGAAGTAGGATTGGTCAAGTGAAAGACATCAATTTCTTCAACAGAGAAAAACAATTTCTAAATGTTTAGAAAATATTCCAAGCAATCATAAACCAACACATCAGAATCATCCAGATATATCTATTATACAATACAATACAATCAAATAGTAACACAAACACTTAAAATTGTCATAATTTTAATGGAGACTTAAAGGTGGAAACATTTCAAATAATGCTATGTACATATGTGAAATTATCAATACCAACCTCAACAACATATATGGAAAAAGTAAAGTGGGATCTGGGGGAAACTCACTAAGTGTTGTGTCCTATCACTCTGAACCTCACTATGAGGCATAATTACAATGCACCAATAAAAGTATATTAAAAGCAAGGTGTGGTGGCACATGCCTGTAATCCCAGTACCTGGGAGGCTAAGATAGAAGGATCACAGGTTTGAGGACACCCTCAGCAAGTAGTAAGACTTTCAGCAAACTAGTGAGACCCTGTTTCAAAAACACATAACTGGTTCAATTGCCAGGACCCACCCCCAACATAGTACATTAAAAATAGAAACTCACAAAAGATCTATCTTACACTTGAAATTCAAACTGAAGTTGCAAATTAGTGTATCCATATTATAAAAAAGATAGGATATTTTCTATAATTGTGCCATGACTCAAGAGGTTCAGCATAAAAATATGACCTAGAGAAAAGAGTATTATTCATGATTGAAACTTCTGTGGTATTTTCCCTCTAGCCAAAGCACCATAAAACATTTTTATGGAACTTAAATTTGGAAGTCATTTACTTTCAACCATCTTTATCCTATTTTTAAAAACTATTACCTTTTTCTGATAATAAATGTAATAAAAGTTTTTGTAAATCTTTGAAAACATAGACAAGTGCAATGATATAAGAAAGAATCAACCATAAGCATAACAATTGGATATGATCAACATAAGAACGTCTAGTCATGTCTTTATTTTTATATATTCACTTAACATCATGAGAAGTACATCATTAACATTCTTTAAAATATGTGTTTAATGACTGTATAACATTTCATCCTTGGATAAACTATATTTTATTTATCTGTAATTCTACATTAGCTTGCTTAAGACATTCACTAAAATTATGAGTATATATGTGTGCATATACTGGCTCATTGTATCATTAACTTAAAGTGAGTTTAAAGAAACTTTTCATTTTATTCATGAGAAAATATAAATCTATATAAGTTAAGAAATTGAAAGTTCTATAACCAAGGTTATTTGATTTCCTGTTCTATTATATCATCTATGTTTATAAAACACTATACTAGTTTCTTTCAATGGTATCAACCTCAACAAGTTAGAAGTGTGGATGTTGGACTACAGCTATCTAAGAGCTCTCCTCCTGATTTTTTAAAATTGTTTTTGTATGGGTATTCTACCTATGAGCTACACCTCCATCACTATTTTATTTTTGTTTTTTGAGACAGTCTTGCTAGGTTATTTAGAGTCTCGTTACTTGCTGAGGCTGCCCTTGAAGCTGTGATCTTCCTGCCTCAGTCTCCCAAGTATTAGGATTGCAGGCATATGCCCAGTTTCTCTTCCTGTTTTAACAGGTTTCTATGGCTATAACTTCATTTCACTGTCTTTAAACCAATAATTCATTATTTTCCTTTCATAAAAATTATTCAATTCCCCCTTGAACTTATAGATAGTTGCAATATAGATGGCTGCAACATACCAAATTTTAAAAAAATCAATCAACTATATCCAGAAATAAATAGGAAATAATAAAGCAGAAAATCAAAAAAGCAGAATCACACATTATTTTTACAATTAAAACACTATTTGAATGTGGGAAAAGTGAACTCTATTATGATTACCAGTAGGCAGCAAATTAACTGGGTACAGTCTATGATAAAATATAACTACTATTCAAAGAGTTAAAACATATTAAAAGTAGCTAGAGATACTTCTGAAGATATTTGGGAGAGAAATGAAAGTTAAACGCTTCAGTCATCTTCTACAGGCAAGAAAAGCTTTCCAGACAATACTTGACTACTTTAGATAGGTCTTAACATCAGGGAAGGTTCATTATTAACTTCCAAGAGAAGAAACAAATCAACCACCTATCTGGAAAGTCTGGAGCTCACTAACTTTCTTAATGCACAATCTGGAACCATTCTGATTGATAAGCCAAAATTTCCACTCAAGTCTTACAGAAATATAATTTCTAAGACTTTTTGGGGGGTATACAATGGATTGAACCCAGGAACATTCTACCTTTGATCTATATCCCCAGACCTACTTTATTTTATTTTTTATTTTGAAACAGTATCTCTCTGGTTGCTGAGAGTCACCTTAAGTTGCTGAGTCTGGTCTTGAACCTGAGATCCTCCTGTCTCAGCCTCCCAAGTAACAGGATTACAGGTGTGTGTCACCATGCTCTGCTCAAGACTATGCTTTTAAAAGTATAAAATTCAGGTTTTAGTTTTTAGAATTAGAAAAACATTAACATAATGAACAAGGGCTAGAGATGTACCTAGGTAGCTGAGCACATGCCTAGCATGTGCAAAGCCCTGAGCTCAATCCCCAGCAGCCCCTTTCAAAATAACTAACTAACTAACTAACTAACTAACTAACTAACTAACTAAGTAAATAAATAAATAATTCAGATAGCCACTCATTAATAAAAACAAAAATAATCTCACATTTTTGCTTTAAATAAGAATTGTGGGAATTTAAGTTAATGTCTATTCTCCTCTGTCTTCTTAAAACTTGCTTGGAAACATTTCTATGAGTAAGTTTTCCTAACATAAGTGCTACTGGAACACAAAACACAAAAGCACATTCCAAAAGTAAAAATATGTATTAAACTCATTAAATACAACTAGATTGATGCATGATATGACAAATGTCTTCCTTTATTCTAAAAAAGACACTTCACCTAATTTTGGCAAATAAAAATGGTTCTCTTTTACTGAATGGAAATTCATAGCTTGTTCCAACTCATGAATCTGCACAAATATTTTTGTATGCTTTCAAAACAGAAAGAGAATCACTAAATTTCAAAGAAGTTTTATGACTCTGACTCAAATTACTGATTGAAATGATAATTTAGATTTTGTTTAAAAATTTGATTTAAACCAAATGGCATTAAGTTCTGCACACAATACATTTTCTAATGCTTTGCACGCTGCACTGGGTTCAAAACACTACTTTGAACTGTACAGCAGGAGAGGAAGCCCAGTAAGAGCTGCTCAGCAGACAGGACACCTGGCTGGGAATGTGCTATCTCCAGTATCCGGGCTTTCTACTATATGCTTTTCTTTCCCAAGTAAGAAAGCATAGGGAATGCAACCGAATGGAAATAATTCTAATTATATAAGTGACAACACATGGTTTTAATTTAATAATGAACAAAATGCAAATCAATCTCAAACTTTAGGATTTTATTATTAGTAAATAATTACTTACCACACACCAACAACTGATGGCAAAATGAACATTTTTAAGGCTTCGTTTAAAAAATCATTACCCTAACTGATTAAAACTCAACTAAAGTTAACTAACATTTTAATGTGGACTTGGCCAAAAATCTGTTTTTAGATAATTTATTACCACTTTCAAGTTGTTACTAGATTTCTTCACAACAGACACTTCTGCTACACTATCAGTGACCTAGAACATTTCCAGTCTTTGTCTTACTTTTGGTACATCTTAAGATTAAGTTACATTTTTGTGTAATTAGTATTCAATGACAAAGGCTTTAGGATATTTTTTGCATGTGTACTGAGGATTGAAGTCAGGGCCATTCTATCTCCAAACTACACCCCTACTATTTTTATTTTTTATTTTGAAGCAAGGTTTTACTTGGGCACGTAATCCCAGTACTTGAGAAGCTAAGGCAGGAGGATTGCAGGTTTGCCGCCAATTTCAGCAATCTCATGAGGCTCTCTACAATTTAGTGAGACCCTGTTTCAAAAGAAAGAATAAAATAGGGCTGGTAGTGTAGCTCAGAAGTAGAATGTCCCTGGGTCCTACCCTCAGCATCACAAAAACAACAACAAACAAACAAAAAAACCAGGGTCTTGCTAGGTTGCTAGAGTCTCCTTATGTTGCTAGAGATGACCTCAAAACAGTAATCCTCCTCTCTCAGGCTCCCAAAAACTAGGATTATAGGCTCACAGTACTGTTATAGATTAGAAGTTTTTTAAAATCATCACTACAATTATAAAAAAGAAGTAAGGATAGTTTCCTAATGTTTTCTTCTACCTATCCATACACTTATCCAACCTCAGTTCTGTTTCTGTACATTTAACCAAATCTGAGCCAAAATGACATCTCCTTTAGTGATAATAACAGTGGCCCCTCACAGTATGTCTCATCAGAGATGAACAACATTTAAATTCAGACAAAACTATGGGGATAAATGGTGTTTCGCAAACCTATCTAAAGGTGCTCAATATGAACGTATACATACATAACAAAGCACTTCTATCCTTAGAAAAATCTGATGGATGAAGCCAAGCTTTTAAACAGGTCAAACAATCAGAATCAATTGCAGCTTCTATAACTAAAAGATTCTTCATTTCATATAATGTGATATTTTGTGGGGACTCATAAATAGAGAATTTTTGTATGCTTGAAAATAAAATAAATCCATAAAATATCAGTTTAGTCACATATGTTTATAGAATATCAGCATAGAATAAAGTATGTCTGCATTTTTGCTAGAAATTAGGTGCTAACTAATATTACTTATCAAGGGTAGCAGAACCTGCTACTCCAAAATATATCATATTGACACAAGGATTATTAAATGCAGTTGAAAAATAGAAAATGGGAGAAGGGCATATTAATCGTCCCCCCTTCTTTCTGAAAATGAGAGATTAAAAACTCTTTTGCAAATGTTACTCTCCCTATAGTATAAGGGAAGAAATGGTCTTCAATGGGGAGTCATAGCCAAGAGAAGTCATCATAAACAGACCTTTTAAAATAATTCTCATCTTCCTTTTGCTCCCTTCATAACTCAGTTACCTTTCCACAATTACTTCTCTTTGTTCAACCTAATACAAAAATAGGTAGATTTTGCCACATCTTTATGTCTTCATTTCTTTACAAGGGATCTCACGCCACACAAAACTTACATTACATTTAAGTGCTTTTTTACTTGCAAATCAGTTTTATGTCAACTTAATTTTTAGAGTGAGCTGGGAAAGAGGATAAAGTTTGTCTCTCTGATGCTTACCAATATGATTTATATTAGTCTTGCACTTTATTTTATATTTATTTATTTGTGGTGCTGGGGATTGAACCCAGGGACATTCCAGCTCCAAGCTACACTGCTGGCCCTAATCTATTTTTATTATCAAATAGGGTCTTGCTAGGTTGATGAGAGTCTCACTATTTGGTGAAGCTGTCCTTGAACCTCCGATTCTCCTGCCTCAGTCTCCCAGTACTGAGAGGATAGGTATGTACCACCACACCCTGCTACTTCTGCATATTAATTAACAATTTAGAAAATTGATACCTATATGTCTTTCACACATTATTTCAGCTAAACATCAGCTGGGAACAGAAGCCACAAATCCTTCCTATGGGTGAAATAAAGATTTTCCAACTAGGACCAGTCAGCCAGCTGAAAACATCTTTTAGTACTTTGTTGAAATGTCTAAGTTCTTTTCCATGAAATGTACACATCTGCTTGCACACACACACATACACAGACACACTTAACACTTATATATCTATTAATGATATTTAAAAGGAAATTTTCAAACAAAAACTTATTCACTATAAAAATTTCTGATCAGTGTTGGCTGAATTACATGAGCAACCTATAAGACTTATTTCTGATTCCCCTTTTGAAATCCAATTATACTGGCAACAAGATGAAAGATGACTTACCGGTCCGAAAGAATTGCTATCAAAGCTGTGTCCATGGTGATCACCTTCAACCCAGATGTGACCACGGGGGACTTTGACATACCGGTTTTTGTGTCCTATGGTTCTAGAAATAAAAAGAGTAACCACTAAGATCAGAAAGGAGATCCAATAACTGAACATACAAATTCAAGAAGGGGAGAAATGTGACAAAGATGCAAAAGACAGCCAAGTGTGGTGGCACATGCCCGTAATCCTGGTACTTGAGAGACTGAGATAGGAGGATCCCAGATTCAAGGCCAGCCTCAGGAAAACAGGGAAAACCTCAGCAACTTAGGAAGACCCTAATTCAAAACAAAAGAATAAAATAAAATAAAATAAAAACAAAATAAAATAGGGCTGGGAGGGTAGCTTGGAGGTAGAATGCCCCTGGGTTCAATCTCCTGTACCACAAAAAGAAAGAAAAAAAAAAAAAAGATACAACCTTTTTTCCTATATTTCCAATTGGAGTCTGTTTTGACAAAGTTTTAAGAGAGAATATTATGGGATCAGCCAGCCTCGGAAAGTCAAGGGTCATATGTTTTCTCTCATATATGGAAACTAGAACAAAAATAGTAAAAGGGACTTCAATCAAATGAGAAAACGGAATATTGGAAGGGGGTTTGAGAGGAGGGTAGGGAAGATCAAACAAGAATTGAGGAAAGGAACAGTTCAAATAAGGTTACGTCCATACAAGAAGGCTTCACCACCAATCTCACTAACATATATGGGATGGGAGGATTGGGAAAGGGTTTGAGGGGATGGGTAATCAGAGGAAAATACACCAAGTACTATATGCATGTATTATTGTATCACTTTGGATCTCACTATGAAGTATAATAACACTGTACCAATAAAAGTACAAAAATAAATAAACAAATATAAATGATCAAAATCATGGAAAAATATTTATTATCAGGAGTGTTCAACTCAGGTTTTTTATAGCACCCTGCAAAATGATCAGTTTATTTAAATATCCAATAAAAAGCATTGGTTAATTAAATTATGGTCCAACCAATTAAATAAAAGAGATCAAATTAGAATAAAATACTATCTCAATCCCATGATAATAAATTATTTTGAGAGCAGAGACTGCTACCTCTCTTCCAAATCACCATGGAAAAAACCTAACCTAAAGATGTTTCTTAATGTTTGTTGAATGAATAAATGAATGAATGAATGAACAAATGAATGAATGAATGAATGAATATAACATCTAATGATAAACATTCAGAAACTAAATTTGGCATGCTGTTCTTTCATGTGGAATTTCTACAACACCATGTTTCTTAGCAAGCCATACATATATTTAGAAGAATACATAAAAAAGGAAAACTGCACATAAATTGATGCTATAGAAATTGAAACTATTCATTATCTAGGATGGTTCTTAATTTTCAAGAGAATTTCAATGTTGAATTACTTTGCTTTAGATCAGTAAGTCATTCATGCAAGGAAGCAATCTTGTGGCCATTAGAACCCCACAGTAAGTTAATGACTGCTGTTTATTTTTAATTACTATTGGGAAGAAGGTTTTCAGCTTTTTAGAGAAAAGCAAAAATAAGATGAACACATCGTACCACCATATACTTTGTAATATAAGTGTTCTTCAATTAAAATCATCCAATTAGTTCTTGACATCAGTACTGCTTTTATCACGAGATTGCCTCTAAGAACTAACATCCCACATTAAGTGTTAATGACAAGAAGATCCTTTTACTTAATTGTTGGAAAGACATTTTCTCCAAATAAGTATGAACCTTTTTTCACCTTATGAAGCTGGTTTTTTGGACGAACATTTAGAAGATAACAATTTCCAATATTTGCTCTTCAAATAACCATTTAAGAATCATAGGTATGTATGTACAAGAAAAAAAAAAGAGTATATATAGAATTTAGTACTACTCAAAGCTTCAGGCATCGACTGAGGCATTGGAATATATTTCCTATGGATAAGTGGGGACTAGTGTGTGTGTGTGTGTGTGTGTGTGTGTGTGTGTGTGTGTGTGTGTGTGTGTGTGTATCTGCCCACGCACATGTGCACACCCATGTTCACAACGCCTGTGGTTTTCTCACTAGATCAAAGAAGTGTGGAGACCTCTGAGTGAAGCTGTCTGCTAATTCATGTCAGCATGGAGAGTACTGACTTGGGTGGGTGTCAGGAAACCCAGGCCCTGAGTCTACCTTGCTTCTTCCTCCCTGAGCCTTTCAAGTCACTTTAATAAGATTTTTTTTGTTGTTATGAATATTGCTAGCCAAGGGACACAAATGGTCTCACCCTCATGGCAACTCCAACTAGAATGCAAGACAGAGAAGGATTCTGAGGACACTAACACGCTCAGTGAGCCAGAAGTCCTGTTTGTTCATGTTTGCCTGCAGCCCAGGAATGGGTATTGCTAGCATCCCATAGTAAAATGAGATAAATAGTAAAGGCAATACAAATAACAATAATAGTAATTACAATAAAACTTCCTTGGTCAGATCATTGGGAATATCAAGAAAAATCATGGCTGCAAAGGTGCTTTGTGAACTGGGCAGATGGACTCTTATTAAATACTTTGATTGTGAAATACAATTACGAAGTAAATCTAACACAAAATCATTTTTGCAATGAAATGGTAGGATTTAAGCCAAACACATTCTTCTGGTTTCCAGAAGAATGATATAAAACCCACATTGAGTTTCAATGTCATATAAACCAAGGAGTCAAGATCCTCGTGATAGAAAACAACAGCATCATAAAAGTACCAGTGACAGTAGCACATTTCCTTGCACTGTCCACCTTATCTACAAAATTTAAGGACACCCTTTATCCCATTATCTTCCAACCACTTACAATGCTTTATTTTTCTTTATTGCACCTACTAACACTTGATGTACGTTTATGGGTTTGTCTATGGTGTATCTCCCCCTACTGGAATATAACCTTGGGAGCTTTGCCTTTCTTATTTACTAGAGTATGTCCAGAACCCAGAAGAATATACTGCAAAAAGTGCCCAACAAATATTGGTTAAATGAATGAGCAAATGAATGAATAACCAAATAGGGAAAATTCTGCCACAAAGGCAGAATAAAATAGTGAAAAGTATATAGATTCTAGAAATAGACTAAACCAGTTTTAATCTTGATACTATTACATACAAGTAATCTTGTGCAAATTACCTTTATTTGACCATCTTCAAAATGGGATGAATAAGACATACCCTAAATGGGTTGAGATGAATGCAATCTGTAAGATGAAAATACTTTAATGGGGAGTGCTATAATATAATCTTTAGAGTTGGCCCATTTTGCCATATATTTAAGTTAATACTTTCCAGTTTATGTGATTTTGAGCAACATAATAAAACTTAAGTGTCATTTTTGAGATTTATAATACTGGGAAAATAAGAGTACCTAATTGAAACAGTTATTCAGTGGCTAAACATAGCAAATATTAAACACTTGATAAATGGATACTCTTACAGTTGAGATGATTTTTAAGTGAGGCACAGAGTATAGTTTTGGTGCATAGTCAGAACCCAGGAAGTGGTAGTTATCATTGCTATTGTCTTCCTTTGTCCATATTTTCTTCCATTTTTTAAATTCAGAATGTGTTCACGCTCCCTATCTATTAGCATCAGCCTCCTAAAATTACCTGAACTATGCTTCAATAATTGCCTTTTCCCAAAGTTGCACTGTGACTATAAACTATTTTTTTTTTTTTGTGGTACTGGGGATGGAACCCAGGGGCATTCTACCTCTGAGCTACACCCCCAGCCCATATTTTTTATTCTTTATTTTGAAACAGGGTCTCACTTAAGCTGTGGAGTGCCTCACTAAGCAGCTGAGGCTGGCCGTGAACCTGCATCCTCCAGTCTCAGCCTCCCAAATGCTGGGATTACAAGCATGCGCCACCACGCCCGGCCCTATAGACTATTTTTAATGGTACACTGAATATTTTTTTTATTCTTATTCCTGTTCTGGGCACTCTAAAACTTTTATGTGAAAACATAATATATTTGTGCATTTTAACATATGCATACAGTAATAGGTAAAAGCACAATCTGTGGTTTCATCTACTAGTCTCTCTTGCATCTGAATGTCACTATGCCAATACACACAGCTTACCTAGATACCAGACAGGTTTGAAAGTACTTTGTGCCATAGAAATGGTAAAACTTAAGCTACAGACTTTGTGTATATTCTATTTCTCATATTTTAGTCTAATTTTTCAAGAGTAACCCAAAGTAGCTTTAAAAGTATGATTTTAAAATATTGAGCTCGTTCCTTTTAGGACTGACAAAGAAATATAATACTTCTAATAGAAGTTCTCTAGAGAAGGAATTTTAAATAGCTTTGTGTTCCTGAATTCACATAAAAGAAAGACAAGATAATCCTTTAGGTGATTTAACAGTTAAGTGAGGTGTCAGCCTACAAGGTTGTATGTATCTATGGCTTGCAAATAATTTCAGTTTTGACAGTCAAAAATGAGTTCTATGTGGTATTCTAACTACCTGTCTTAAAAAAGGCATTTTTAGTACTAGCTTCACCAAGACAAGTTACCTAAGTCTTATAAATGGAAAGAAGAATGATTACCTCCAATTTGATGTGACCTTGAAAACAATGTTCTTAAAGTCTCTGAACATTTTAAATGTTATCAGTTGGGCATAAAAGTACTGTCCATGTAATCCTACCACAAGAAGAAAATGGATTCTGATTATTACAAGTATTTCCCTAAGCCAGAAATGGTGGCTCATACCTGTGATACCAGTACTTGAGAGGGTGATTCAGGAGAATCACAGGTTCAAGGGCAGCCTCATCAATGTAGCTAGACTCTCAGCAACCTAGCAAAAGCCCATTTCAAAACAAAAGTAAAAAAAGGGGTAGGGATGTAGTTTGGGGGTAGAATGCTTCTGGGTTCAATCCCCAGTACCCCCCCCCCCACACAAGCACATATACATATTTCCCAAACACATACACATATCCTTAATTTAAGTATTTTATACTATAAATGCATGATCTACTAGAGGAATTCTTTATTTTTTAAATCATCCTATCTGTGATTGTCACTGTCACTGTCTCAAGTAGTAGCTGCCCTCACAATGTTTATTTTCCTTGGATCCTAGACCCTTGGGTTTTCATTTCTTGAAGAGATAAAAAGTCAAGTTTTAGAACATGGTGAAATCAGGAGTTAAAGTATCTTTATCATCATTGGTAGGTAGAATCAGGAAAAAAAAAACTATCACAACGAAAGAAAAATGAAAAGAACACTTGCCTATTTAAGGTTGGTTCTGAAATAGAAAAAAAAAATTCTCTTAGGAATTTACACTTTGCTCTCAGGTGAGGTTGGGTTCAAATTCATACTACTGTGTGGTCTGAGAAAGTTAGGAATTAGCTTTAATTGGCCCTGGGCATTTGGTAGAGGCAAATACAAATTTCTAAAGGGTTAATCCCTCAAATTCGATTTTTAGATTTTCTTTTTTTTTTTTTTTTTGCGGTACTGGGGATTGAACTCAGGGGCATTCTACCTCCGAGCTACACCCCCAGCCCTATTTTTTATTCTTTATTTTGAAACCGGGTCTCACTAAGTTGCGGAATGCCTCACTAGGTAGCTGAGGCTGGCCGCGAACCCAGATCCTCCGGTCTCAGCCTCCCGAATGCTGGGATTACAAGCGTGCGCCACCACGCCCGGCTAGATTTTCTATAAAGAAGTCCCAGTCAATAAGAATCCACCATCCAAAATAATAGATCTTATGAAGAAATAGTCACCATAACTGAGTCAGGACAAACAACGAACAGTAGAATTAGACCCCTGAGGACTTCAAAAACTAGACTTATCAAACACAGAATATAAATTGCACATATTTAAGTGTTTATAATCATAAAGGAAGCTAAAAATATGAGTAAAATAGAATATCATATTTTTTGAAGATAGAATGCCCCTGGATTAAATCCTCAATACCACCCTCTCACCACACACACACAAGTATTATCTCCTCTAGGAACCCAATCTGTTTCCTCAATGCTGAGAGATAATAGGCTCTTTTGAAATGTAGAAGCCACCTTCATGTAGAAAGTTGGAGGGCAATAATAAAGCTTATCTTGCTTACTTTCCTTCTTTTGTGGATAATAGCCTGTACTATGACTATTTTTGTTGCTAACTGCAGGAAAACAATTCCTTTGGAACTTTTATTTGTGAGCAGAGCAGAAGTTAGGTCTAAGATACTTAATAAATGGTTCCGGGTAGGTCTTCAGTTTCAGAATCTTCCCCAGGTGGTCCTAATATACAATAAGGATCAAGGCTGTTTTTAAATATGGACTTCAGGAAAAAGGAAAATAATTTCAGAAGACCTGAGATTTTAAAAGAAATACTGAATGTGAATACTTTTGTGCCTAAACAACAACAACAAAATAATGTTTCTTTAGGGATAAGAATTATATTACTTATAACATGTAAAAGAGGAGGTAAGTGGTTGAAGGCAACTTTTTCTAAGGTTTTTGAATTGTTCTAGTAAAGGGTAGATATATTTATTATCTTTTACTTTGTTCAGTGTAAATTTAAAACATTTAAACACAACAACAGAAATATAATTTATAACTCTCAAACCAGTAGAGGGAAAATAGAATTTAACAATTTCAGGTAATCCAAAAGTAAAAAGTCAAGAACAAAAAATAGAAAAAGTAGAATCAATTGAAAACATAAAACCAGATGATATTCAATTATATCAATAATCATAATAAAAGTAGAAGAACTAATCTAGTTAAAATAAAATAATAAACTAATTGAAAAAAATTTTAGCTACAGAATTTTATGCTGTTTTATATATATGCACTTATGAGAGACATACATAAAGCAAATGGACACTGATATTGATAATAATAATAATGATAAAAACAATAAATCAGGAACATAGTAACTATATTAATACAATACAAAATGAGATCAGGTCTCCAAGATAAGATTGGGGTTTCAATTTGACCTGATTATGAAAGATCCTTAATGTCTATTTTACTCTATGGGAGAAATTTAAGCAGAGAATTAAACCTAAAGTCCTTTAGTGAATAAAGTTGAATTTTCTTTCCCAAAATCTATGGCCAGAGGATTCTAAAAATCTCTACGAATCTTTTTGCTATCACAGCACACTAGGATTTTACACTATTTAATATACACATTCTGGATTCTAACTAAATGCTGCCAAATGTTTGCTTTTTAATTAATTGCTGAAGTAGTAAGACACATACTCTTTCCCTTGCAAAGTGTATTGAATTAGAAATTAAGGTTATGCAATTAATAAAAGGTGAATTTAAGCAAATCAGGTAATAATGTTTCTCAGAAGTTGGATCACCACGGCTGACTGCAGGCGATTACATTTCTTTGGATCACAGTTGGAAAGACTCTAGCAATGATCTAATAACTCCTCCTCATACAGATAAAGAAGTGGAGGTCAAAAGCACTTAAATGATGTCACCTACCTAGTTAGTTGCAGGGAAAATACTATAGAAACCAGACTCCATAATTTCCTTCCACTGCACAATGGATCATAACTACCTGGAATGCCTAAGAAGAGGTCTTAGCATTTTTTCACTAGAAAAGGTGAAATATTACTTTCTAAATAGACTGTAGATTGTTGCTAGGGGTGAGAGCAAATCAATTTAGTTCACTTAAATTAAAAGTTAGATTTACATATCTTCATAATAAAGTTATAAAATTAATTCTACAAATTTAACATGAATGCTCTTAGTACAGCTAAGAATTAATTTAGTGATAAATATCCTTGTATTTTTTCTAACCTTGGATCATGGGGGCATAAATATGAAAATTATCTTTAATACAAAGAATGTTTTCTCCTGTTAAAGATGCATTTAAAAATTATCTGGGGCTTAAGTTATGAAAACCTATGTGCTTGTCAGCAGATGAATGGATAAAGAAAATGTGGTGTATATATACATAACAGAGTTTTACTCAGTCATAAAGAATGACAGTATATCTTTTTCAGAAAAATGAATGGACTGGAGAACATCATGCTAAGTGAGATAAGCCAGACCCAGAAAATCAAGAGTCGCATGATTTCTCTTGTACATGTAAGCTAGAGAGAAAAAATGAAAGAAAGAGGACCTCATGAAAACAGTAGAGAGACCAGTAGAGTAGTGGAAGGAAGTCAAAGGAGGGGGGAGGGGAGGGCAATGGGATATATGGGGAGGAAACAGACCAAATCATGTTCTGTGCATAAATGAGTACATCACAAGAACTCTACTATTATCTACAATTATAATGTAGCAATAAAACACTTTTTAAAAATCTGTGGCTTTTCACAAAAATCAATGTAATTCTTAATGAAAATTTGAGAGATGTCAACATTTACTAAGTATCAGATTCCATACATGCTCCATGAGGACATGATTATAACCTATTCTTAGACTATTCTGATCAACCCAAAAGTGGGGTGCGTGGTTTATGTTGTATGTTACAGTTAGTTTGTTATAATATTGGTCTTTATTGGTATAATTGATATTTACTGAACAACTACTATGTGAAACAACATAGATGGTGTGAATGAGAGCACAAAAGGAAAAAGATCTAATCCTTTATTTTATTTTTCTTTTTTGGTACTGAAGATGGAACCCAGGGGTGTTCTATGTATGAGCTATGCCCTCACCCCTTTTTACTTTGAAAGAGGGTCATGCTAAATTGTTGAGGGTATTGATAAGTTGCTGAAACTAATCTCAAACCTGTGTCAGCCTCCCAAGTACTGGGATTACAAGCGTCCACTACCATGCCCGGTATAAGCCACTTTCTAATAAAGATACTCAACTTAGAAAAGTTAAATATATTTAAATAGTTTAATTCAAAAGATATTATTATTGATTTTTCTGTTAATTATTAATATGCTATTATAAAATATACAATTTAACTTATTTAGTTCATACTGAATTCAACTTTTTAATAGGCTAAACTATAATTATAGTTACAGAATAATTACAGGCATCATATAAACCGACTAAATACAGAAGATAACTTCACATAGGAAAGAATGTAACTAACTTTCATATATTTAAAATTAGTTTTTGCCCAAATGCTGATTGATGGCATGTGATATTAAAGGTATAAAAATTATAATCAGCATACCAACTGTTAAATTGGACTTTAAATAGAAATGGCTCATAATAATTCCATATATAACTTCCTAGCAAACCAATTTAAATAAAACAGTAGACTTGCAGTACACAGTCTTATTTTTTTTAAATCAATATTTATTATAAATGATATTATTGCACTTGTTTCCAAAGTCCTCTCTAGAAACAATTTCCTAGGTGCCTACATCATTCATCATTTACTTTGTTGGTCTTTCCCATATGCTAGTTAGATACAGGCAAAAACACATTTCAGTGCATTTTGTTGTAAAGGTCCATTAATGCTTAAATATTTGAGGAACTATGAACAATCTTCCATCTTTTTGGTCCAATCTCAGTTTTAGAACTTTAGTTTTTAGTATTGAAAGGGATGCATGCTATTTTCTTTACTTTATACCAACAAAATTAATAAGCTTGTGGACTGAATACTAATCAACAAAAAAGGAATGTCTCAGAACTAAAGAGGTCACCCAACAATGGCTTTTCTAAATACCTTTTCAGAAATCTTCAAAACAGAGTAACTCTGAAGCAAAAAAAGAATTGTGGTGAAGGAGAGGTTCATTTGTGCTTACAAGCTAGACAGACTTGGATTGAATTCCAGATCCACATTTGCTAGAGTCTGATCTCGGACCTCAAGTTCCCCACTTAGACAGTAGTATAATACACTACATGCTTCACAGAGATGTGGTAAAATATGATAATGCCTGTAAGATTTTAAAAACAGCACCTGGGAGAGCAGACCCTAATAAATGGTAGACATTATTATCAGAGTTAGTGAATAAGCCTAGCTATTCTTATAATATGCTAAGACAGCCAGAAAGAAATTATTTTCTAACAAATTAATTTCACAACTATCTATTAAGTGTCCACTAGTATAAAAAATTGTTATGCACTAGAGATACAAACATAAGTAAGACACAGACTTGGTCCTAGAAAATTTGTAGTTTAGGTAAACATAAGATTTCAAACGGAAAATTTCCACTCAAAGTGGTGAGAGTGCAATGTTAAAGGTGCGGATAGTACAAAATAGCTTTGGAAGAGATCAAATGATATCTTACTCAGAGTTGAATGGTTGGTTTTAAAGGGAAGATGACATATTTGATACATTACACTCTTATTTCTGAAATTTTCAACATCAGATGGATTAAGCATAAATTAACAACACCCCTGAAGCATCAAAGTTAGGCCAAGAAAACTATATAGATTTTTCTAATTAGTTTAAAAATTTAGTATCTTAAAAATTAATTTTAAAGATCAGTGTCTTACAATTAATTTCAAAGTTCAGAATAAAAAGCAAAAGTTCTTTTTAAAATATAGCAATACCTACTTAAAATTAAAAACCTTAAAATACAAAATGTTCCATAAAATAGTAAGTTAACAATAGCTATGGAAAGAAATGTCACAAGGATAGTATGAAAAGAGACAATATTTATACTATACAAAGATCTTTTAAACAGTCATTCATTAAAAAAGACAAATAATCCAATAAAAATGGGGAAAATATGAATTGACACTGCACAAAGGAGATATATGAAAAACTACAAATCTACAAATACTTAGAAAAGTGCAAATTAGAGCAAACACTGGATACTCCTTTATAATCAACATCTAGAACCTGTTGCGGGCATAGGTTTGGGGGAAAATGTACTGTCTCACATTCCTGGATTGTATAGATTGCCATCTCTTTGGAAGGCATTATGACGGCATCTATAAACTTTTAAAATTTCATTTGCCTTATGATCTGGCAATTCCACTCATGGGATGCAATACCATGAAAATAACAATATAAAAGCATATGTACAACAATGTATTTTTTGTTTTGTCTTTGTTTTTGTGGAACTGAGGACTGAACTCAGGAGCATTCTATCTCCAAGCTACACCCCTATCCCTAGTGTTTATTCTTTATTTTTGAAACAGTCTCACTAAGTTGCAGAGGACCTCACTAAGTAGCTGAAGTTAGCCGCGAACCTGCGATCCTCCTGTCTCAGCCTCCCAAGTACTGGGAAAGCATGTGCCACTACAACAACAATGTATTTTAAAACATGGCTCATAGTTGCAAGAAGCTGGAAGCAAAAGTGGTACTTAAAGGTGATACTTAAAAATAAGGTAGTATTTTAAAAAATGATGGTATGTCCATATCATGAAATTCTATATCACCCATGGGAAGAAGTAATTAGATCTATCAATTGACTTGAGTTTTCAAAAAGTATTGCTGAATAAGAAAAGCAAAAAAAAAGTACAAGTGATGTTTCCATTTTTGTGGAAGGAAAAAAATGGACTAAAAGCCACTAAATATGCTAATGTGAAGGTATGAAACATTGCAGTAGCGTAATTAAAATTATAATGGGGATATCCAAAAGATTATGACATGGAAGCGGCAGGGGAACTCATATAAGGGTAAGAAAAATAAGAAACACATCAGGAGGCTGGAGGATCACTTGAGACCAGCCAAGGCAACACTGCAAAATCCTGACAGAAGAGCGAGATCAAACAGCATTTCTAAATAAAACATTATGGCATTACCATATTTATGTCTTCATGTACATTATATGTGGATTCATGTAAAAAAGTAAGTAATTATAAGAATTTAAAATATAAATATATATACATGTATAAATGCAAAATAAGATTTAAAGACTAATAATTATTTCATAGAAATGAAACAAGTGAAAAACGGAAAAGAAGTCTGGCACGATGACACATGCCTATAATCCCAGTACCTGGGAGGTTGTGGCAAGAGGACTGCAGGTTTGAGGCCAGCCTCAGTAATTTAGCAACACCCTATTTCAAAATATTAATTAATTAATTAATTAATTAGGCTGTGAGTGTAGCTCAGACATAGAAAGCCCCTTGGTTTAATTTCCAGTAGAGCGCGCGCGCGTGCGTGCTCACATGCATACACACACACACGGAAAAGAAGAAAATAAACACATTTTAAAGACTTAGAGTACTAATTAGGGATAATATGTGTGGGAATCCTTCCATTTGGTTGTCTTTCTTCTTCATATGAGTGAATAAGTAAATAAATGTTGGAGAGGACAGGGACAAAAGATACAATTGATGTGATTATCCTTTATTTTGTCATAGCTAAGTGTCCACAGTTTGCTTCTAATTACACTAAGCAACGGATTTCTTTTTTTCTTTCTTTTTTTTTAGCAACGAATTTCTTAAATGCTAGTTTCAATAGGATACTTATTAACGTAATTACTTGTTTAAGTAATGATATTAAAATTTCTTCGAATTTAGAAGTCCAAATAATTTGTCATTTATTCCATAGGTAAGAAAGACAAAAGGAAAACAAGCAAACAAACCCCAAAATCCAATGAGAACAAAATAACATGTTCTCTACTTCCCTAGGGATTGCTCCTCCTCTGTGATTAAAATTAGGAGAAAAAGATGTAAAAGCTGGAGTACTTGCTGATGTGCTGAATTTAAGGTTGTCCTTCCTGTCATCAGAAGATACTCTTTGGCTAGAAAATCAATTCTTCCCAGGGAAAGAATCTGGCTACCATCCTATCTAGTCATTAGAATGGAGCTTGCTGTTCTCTTCCAGATGGAAAGCCCAGGAAACCTTTTACTTTTGTATTCCTTTTTCAGTTACTTATTTATTTTATTATTTTTGGTACTGGATGTAGAACCCAGGGACATTCTACCTCCAAGTTATACCCCCAGCCCTATTTTATTTTTTATTTTGAAATAAGGTCTTGCTAGGTTGCTGAAGCTGACCTTGAACTATTGTTTTATAAGTTTTAATTATTGATCAATAACATTTCTATAAACTGTATCACAAGAACCAATCGGAATTGGGTTAAATTTGAATTTGGATACTTCTTTTCACATGACCCAGGTTGCAAAATACTAGAGCAACTTAGAGTCAATGGAGTTAGTTTATTAATCATCATGCACTTTTCCAACTAAAAATGCCTTAATGTGAATTTATTTAATAGGTTTATTCAAACAAGTTTTATACAGAGAGAATATAATGACTTCAAAAATTATGACACTAGTTCACACATTTGACAGTTACAGATTATTCTTCATAAAATATAAATACAAAATAAAATAAATTTTGTAGAGTACTGAATAAAGAATCTTGCTAATTCAAGACCAAATTGCTGCAGCTGACATGAATCTGTATTGTAAACCCATATTATAATGTCCGGACTACCACTATTCATGAATAATTAGGTGAGTGAATTGTTTGGAAGTCAGAAGACACTTTTCTTTCCCTATATATAGAATTATTACGTGGTGACAGAGCCTTTCCCTATGAATTCTCTTAGTTACAAAGTGTGACTGGGATTATGGATCAGAATGTCTATATGCTAAATGTCTTTGCTATAAAACATAAAGTTGACTTAAAGCTTCCTGGGAAATTTTGTTTTACATAACTTTGAATATTTGCTACTAATTATGTAAGCCAAAAGTAATTGGAGAGCTACTCTCTCAACTTCCAAGAAATGTGCTCTTGAGCATAAGTTGAACTCTTCCATTATGGATGAGAAAACTCAGGGAATGTTTAATTCCAATAAAAAGAACAGGAAATCATTTTGATTGAGGTTGTATGACTCCTAATGTAACCCAAAATAAAAATAAGCAGCATAAAATTGACTTCAACATCTACTGAGCTTGGATAGTGAATGTCAGACCTAGAAGTAAGATTCATGTGGATAAAATAAATCTTTAAACTATGTAATTTCTCATATTGTGTGGAGATCTAAATTGAAGAGTTGATCCTCCCTAGACATATCTTCTTCATCCCCTGCCCTGTACACCAATTGCTTTTTTTCCCCCCAATGTAAGTTACTAAGTTATATAAACTGCTTTGTGAAACTTTGTGTTACTGAGGCTGGCTTTGAAGCTGTGATCCTCATGTCTCAGCCTCCCAAGTACTAGGATCACAGGCATGTTCCACCATTCTCAGCTTCTATTTTTAATTTTTGTAGAAACCTTCACAGTTTTCCCCAGCAACTATACTATTTTGCATTCCTATCAACAGTGTACTAGGGTTTCAAATTCTCCATAACCTCACCAACATTTGTTGCCTTTGTCATTGTTGCTTTTAATAGTCATCTTCACAGATGTGAGGTGATATTGCATTGTGGTTTTGATTTGCACTTCCCTGATGACTATTAATGCAGAGCTTTTTTCTTGCAGCTGTTGGCTGTGTACTGTTTTTGTTTTATTTATTTTATTTTTTTGAGAAACATCTATTCAAGTTCTTAGTCTACTTCCTAATCAAGTTATTAGTTTTTGTTTGCTTGCTTGTTTGCTTTGTTTAGTTTTTGTTTTACTAAGGAGTTAGTGGAGTTCCTATATATTTTGGAGTTTTCACACCCTATAAATGGTTTGTATGTAGAGTAACTCAGATATCGGGTTTGCAAGTATTTTCTCCCATTCCAATGGTTGCCTTTTCACTGTTGACTGTTTCCTTTGCTATGTAGAAATTTTTAGTTTGATGTAGTCCCACTTGTCTATTTTTGTTTTTGTCAACAGTGCTTTTAGTGTCATATCCATGAAATCATTGTTAATCATTGTCAAGACCAAAGACATAAAGCTTTCCCCCTATGTTTTCTTTTAGGAACTTTATAGTTTGGGGTCTTACACCTAAATCTTTCATCTATTTTGAGTTTACTGTTGTGTATGGTATAAGACAAAGATCCAAATTGGTATAAGACAAAGATCCAAATTTGTACTTTTGCATGCGGATATTCAGTTTTCCCATCACTCTCTGTTGAAGGGACTACACTTCCCCCATTGTATATTCTTGGCATCTTTGTCAAAGATCAGTTATATGGATAGATATATTTCTAACTCTGTGTTCTGTGTGATCACTATATGTCTGTCTTTATGCTAGTACCATACTGTTTTGATTTTTGTAGTTTGGTTTTACTAAGTCCTAATTACATTCAGCTTATACCCTTGTGTTGGGGTATACGATGGATGGATCAACAAGGAAGCAAAGTATAGAAGTGCTCCAGCTTTAAAACTCCAGTATGTCTTAGGTTAAACAGTTATTTGTAAGTGAAAGCAAGTCCAAGAGAGGCCTGTTCTCCTCTGAAGTACCAGAAATACAAAATTAACATAATCTCTACATCTTCAAATCGGATGTCTCTCTCATTCTTACAAAAACAATTGTGTTTCACCCTTATCAAAATGTATCCCACTTAGATAATACATACTTGTATTCTCTTCATGATTACAAAATGCCACTTTGATTAAATGAAATAGGCTTATGATAGAAACCTCTAAGCCATACTTTGCCAGTTTCCACCTCACTTACATACTCACATTTATGAATATGCCCTGTATCTATTACTAACAGGCCTTCTCTCTGATAAATGATCAGCCTGATCATAATACCTAAAAAGATAATAAGTTTTGGATCTGATCATTTCCAAATCAAAATTGTGCATGATCATTTGTACATGATAATTTTTGTTATATGAGTTCTATCCTCAGCATCATGATATCATCATTAGACTTTAAGTCACTGTCAAGTCTGTGATTGCTCTACAGTTTTATAGGATCAGATACCCAAATTAGAAAATTTTAATTTATCATTTGTCCCTAAATTAGATTTTTTCAAACTATCCTATCATGTATTCCCCATAAAAGAAAAAAGAAAAAAAATGAACATATTATTATTATTATTATTGTTATCATTATCATCATCATTATTATTTTACTGAGGATTTAATCCAGGGGCATTCTACCTCTGAGCTACACCTCTAGCCCTATTTTGTTTTTTATTTTGAATCAGGGCCTTGCTAAGTTGCTGAGGTTGGCCTTGAATGTGCAATTCTCTTGTCTCAGCCTCCCAAGGACTGGGATTATAAGGCGTGTGCCACCGCACCCAGCAAATGAATATATTCATTCTTAACTCCAGATTTTTAACTATATTATTGTTTCCTGGGTAGTTTGTTCTAACAGGTATTTATGGGAGCATCTAGACAGTCTTGAGATGTGTGGAAAAATATTTTGGAGCTGTTGATTTCTAAAACTAAGTGGTTGAAAGGGAAGTTTTTTTGAAGCATAGATCTTTAAAAAGGCTGAAACACTACGTGAGGAGTTTGCTTTTGTCCCCTCTTGTTAGCTGAGATCCACTGAGAATCTGCCATAGAGCAAAGTAATTTTATAAGAGTTAAGTTTTAATAAAATTACTAAAATGAATTTGTATTATTCATCAACTAATTCAGCAAATATTTATTCAATTCCTATGGTGCCTCTGCCCCACCCTCAATACAGTGCTAGATTCTAGGATTGTAGACAACAAACCAGTAAAAGAGAATATTCATTAATATATATGTTGAACTAGACATGTTGGCACATGCCCATAATCCCAGTACTTTGAAAACAGACATGAGGATCGCAGGTTCGGGGCCAGCCTCAGCAACTTAGTGAGAAGAACTTCCTTCAAAAAATAAAAAGGTCTAGGCATGTAACTTGAAGGTAGAATGCCCCTGGGTTCAATCATGTGTGTGTGTGTGTGTGTGTGTGTGTGTGTGTGTGTGTGTGTTGAAGTTTGATGTAGGATGATAACAATCTGAAAAGAAATGAAGGATAAGAGAGACTGAAAATTTTGTCATTGATTAATCATTAAGGTGAAAGAAGGATCTCAAAGCTGTCTCAGCATCAGTAGTTTGAAGTCTACAAGATGAGGAGACTGTTGGTACCAAATAGAAAACTGGGTCACATTTGGGGAAAGGGTGATGGTTTATCTATCTAATGATGAGTTTGAAGTCGTAAGTGATTTCACCAAGCAGAGAAGTCACATTGACTGACAGATTTCACAGGGGGAACTTGATCATTCTTTCTTTTCACTCATTTTTTTTGGTTGGCGGTATACACTTCCTAAACCCTGGTACATACAATATTATGCCTAGGCACCGGTGAAAATATTTTGACTCAGGGGAAGACTTTATGTTATTCTGTCCATGTGTTCAGGTTAATGAGATTTAATATAGAAGGTACCTACTGGAAATAATTCAGCACTGTGAAAAACCAAAGGTATTTAGAAGAGAACTATTTTAATTTACTCTTAAATATATTTGAAAACTTATGTGTTTATGAATATACATAACCACATATATGCAGACATAAATGTTTGTCTCTCTATATACACATATATACGTGCATACATTTCTTCCCACAGAGATGTTGACAGGAGAGCTTTCCATAATCAAGACATACAAACATTTATTTTAGACTATCCAAGTAAACCATCAATAATTCCACATGTAAATTTAAAAGACATTTTCAAATGCTTTTAAACTTTTTCAGACACACTATGAAGATGGGTATTTATGAACAATTAGAAATTAAAATTAGAATATACAGATAACCCTGCATGCTTCTTCAGAGCCATTTACTGAAGTTATCTTGTAAGAAGTTTAAATCTAAAAGACAGGAGTTATAAAAATGCATGAATTCAAATTCTGCTTTAAAAGTGGAATTAAAAATACATTATAAAGTGTAAATCAAAAGGCCTAATTTATGTTAAAATTGCCTTTCCTCCAAGGGCTTTAAAGCACTCAGAAAACTTTATTTTAGCAGTCATGCTCTGATTTCAATTATGTGAGAATTATTCTACCTTCATGGACATGAAAACACAAGAAGAGAGAATAAATGAGTTGTTCCTGTTTAAACAGAAACTATACAAACAAAGGAATTCATACTCATACATATAAATACTAAAGACTCCTAATAAAGTTGGCAAAAAGTGGTTGAAAGGGAAGTTTTGAGAAATCCCCTGGAGGTGAGGTATTAAATGTACGCCATTTAGTAGCATTGCAAATGTTTTTATTTCCCCACCTTGGCAGCAATACTTTTACTCTTTGGGATACTGCTTTGGGCAACACAAACAAAATATTGTCTCTAGCTTTACTCATATTTATCAAGGAAGAAAGAGACAATTATTATAACTATCTATTTTAACCTATCTAATTCTTCAATTTCCGTTCAATGGTTCCTGGAAAATTCATGGACTTTTTCAGGCATCTGAAAGGGTAGTAAATATGTATTAGAATAATTTCCTCTACTGAAATCACAGGAAATGTATTACAAAATTTCTCCTCCTGGAAGACAGAAAAAGTTCCTAGAAAATAGGACTTTCTTCAGTACATGCAATGCTAAAAATATTGGTCAGGTATACACATTCCAAAGGTATCAGTCTATCCTTTACATACATAACCCATTCCAGTATAAAGTTAAAATGTAAAAAAAAAAAAAAAAAAGACAAAAACTCTCACCTGCATAGTAAATGAAAGAAGGCTGAATTATAGATCTCCCTCCAATCCATCTCTGAACAGGCAAATTGGCTATGCCTTTCAGAATCTTATGACCTAGCAAATATAGGATTCTATAAAGCATTCTGTACAGCAGAGACAACTGCAAAATTACATAAGAATATGTGTATGAAAATTATCCCTGCAGCATTATTTGCACTAGTAAACAAATAAATCACGAACATGGACATAATCAACAATAAGAATATTGCTTAAAAATTATAATACATTCAAACTGTGAAATGCTGAGCAGAGGTCACAAATAATGAGTTACATATGTGATGATATGATATTCATGATAAATATCAGGCTGCAAATAAGTTAAAATCTAAGCTTTGAATTTTTTTAAAAAAGCATGTAAGTCCACATGAATTTCTATGAGCATTAATTATTATAGAAGACAAAATTATAGAAGGAAAACTTTAAACATTTCAACGTTAAGGTTTACTTGGTGGAAGTAGAATAACACGACAATTTTAGGAAGAAGAATTCTAACCTTTATACAATTCATTCTTGGGTCTTATGATGTCCAATATAAAGACAAGACAGCAAGCAGGAAGCTTGACTGAAAGCCAGTGATGGTGGAAAGCAGCTGCTATATGCTATGAGATTGATAATCAAGGTCTCCCTCCACTCCTAAATAATAGCAGCAGCCTCTCTTACTGCTCAGGCACTGATTCCTGAGATACTAAAGCTGAATCCCCACCCAAACCCACACTCTAAGACTATCAGTCACTATCAGTAACTATAACTCCTAGGATGCAGAATGGCAGAAAAGACAGGCATGAGGGAATGAATGGTGATTAGTGATATTTTAGAAGATAGAGATCATCTCATTCTAAAAACAGATGAGTGAGGATGGATGAAGAGGAACCTTGGGAGCAGTAAGCTTTGGAGGGTATGGTTTTTCATGCTCTGTTAAATAAAAATACAAGTCAGATTTAGGATTGCTAGAATATGTATAGTCTTCTTCATGAATTTAAGAAGGAATCTAGCACCAATGTCTCCCTTCTTTTACAAAATTGCCAGTAGATTAGTAGCCTCTGGGTAATGGACAACAAGTGAGATGCTATTCACACTTCTGCTCTTCAGATTAAGATAGAACAATGATTTGGGTGTGGTGGCACACATCTATAATCATAGTACTTGGAAGGCTGAGACAGGAAGATTTCAAGTTTGAGGCCAGCCTCAGCAACTTAGTAGTGAGAAGCTCTGCAACTTAGCAAGACCCTGTTGCAAAATAAAAAATAAAAGGAGGTAGGGGTGTGGCTCGGAAGTTGAATGCCCCTGGGTTCAATTCCCAGTACCAAAAAAGCAAAAAAAACCCCAAACTAACAAAACAAGATATGACAATGAAATATCATGAGCACCAAAGGTCCAAAAGCCAACTATATAACATTATTGTTTAGCAAATACAAAGAGGAGCTAAATGTTCAAAAATTCACAAAGCAAACTGGCATCAGTGAAAACATTCTGTTATATAAGAAAGGAAAGAGGTTAACATGTAATATGCATAAAGAATTCATCTGACTCAGCCAAAAAGCAAATAACCCAGTTCTGAAATGGGCAAAGAACCTGGTATAGATATTTTTTTCCAAAGCAGATATACAATGGGCAACAGCATATGAAAAAGTGCTCAACCACAATAATCAGCAGGGAGATGCAAGAGGAAACCACAATGAGATATCATCTCCTATATGTTAGCATGGCTATTATCAAAAAGAAGAGCAGTATTGATGAGGCTGAGAAGAAAAGGGAATGAACCCCTGTACACTGTTGGTGGGAATGTACATTGGCACAATCATTATGGAAAACAGTAAAGAGGTTGCCTAAAAATTTTAAACTAGAACTATCACCCAATTCAGCAATCCTACATCTGGATATATTCAAACGAAATGAAATTAGTATGTCGAATAGATATATGTACCCTTCATGCTCATAGTAGCATTATTCACAATATTAAAAATATGGAAACAACCTAAATATCTATCTATGGGATATATATATAGAAAATGTAGTGTACACACACACACACACACACACACACACACACACACACACACACGTCAAACTTCTTAGAAGCAAAGAGTGTAGAACAGTGGTTGCCTGGGCTGTGGGGGAAATGGGGAGGTTTTGGTTAAAGGATAGAAACTTTCAATTATAAAATGGATAAGTTTTGAGGATCAAATGTACAGTGTGGTGATTATAGTAATACGAAGCTGGGGTGTAACTCAGTAGTAGAGCATGTGCTCATAATGCAGGAGGTCCTGGGTTCCATTCCTAGCATGAAAATAAAAAATAATAATAGATCAGATTATAAGTGATTTCACCCCACACACACACGCACATGGTTAACTGTGGGTGATGATGGATGTATTAATTTGATTGTGATAATGAGTATATAAAGTAAACAGACATTAAATCATCACATTATTACTTTAAAATATACAATTTTCATTTGTCAATTAAATATTTTAAATAAAAATAAAATTAACTACTGTGCTTCAAAAAAAGGAGGAAGCATATCACTAAATAGGATTAAGAAAAGGTTTAAGAATAAAACTTTAATAATACATTGGATGTGAAATTATTTATGAAAATCATGCCATCCCCTAAAACATCCTCTCAGATTGTCTGAGAAGTTAATTAAAAACTAATAAGGCAGCTGGGAACAGTGGCACACACCTGTGATCCCAGTACTTGGGAGACTGAAACAGGATGATCCCAAATTTGAGTCTTAGCAAGACCCTGTTTCAAAGTTAAAAAAATTAAAATGGCTGGGGGTATAGCTCCATGGTAAAACTCCCTGAGTTCCATCCCCAGTATCAAGGGACAGGGGGAGGAAGACTAGCAAAGAATTATTTAACACAGATAATACTTAATGTTCCGACCTTGATGGGTGTACAGGATAATCAACGGAGGAAAAATAAAAAGCAAAATTAAAAATCATTGCTCTTGCTGTATGATTTAGTCATATACAAATTACGGGATACCAGTCACTGTGATGACAATGACAGATGAACTATACGTGTGACAACATAAGTGTCCCTGCAAATGCTTGCAATGCAATCGAGAATTTTCTCTTACAAATGGTGATTCTTTGAAGCAGGATCATATGGCTTTCAAAGAAAAAATTTAACATTTTCTCTACTTTTTCTGTTCCAAAAGATATATAGAAAATTCATCTGGCACTTCTACTTCTTCCAACTCTTTTGTGCTATGACAGAATGGCTAAGACATTCTACTATTATATAAAAGACTTGGGACATTATTGGGAATGGAAATTTACAACAGAGAGCAAAAGTGAGTCCTTGAAGATGTGGCAAGCACTTCAAGTTTCTGTTACAAATGGGATGAATCCATCAATATATTTTTTTACTTTTTAAATCTCTGGCCCTACTTCCTTCCTCTATCCTGCATGAAAATACATATTTAGTGGCAAGAAAATAAAATAATTGTACAAGCAAAAATAATGTATGTTTTCTTTGTTTGGGACTGATTTTCATTCATCAACCTGATCATTTTATATTTCGTAATTTGTCAGTAAATTTTACCATGTGTGAGATAAATAAAATGTCAATCAGTATTTTTATATTTGTAGTACTGTAGTTGGTAATAATGATTTTCACAAATACATTTTCTGTTAATAGATCAATCACCATAAAACATATTACAAAATAGATATTTATAGTAGGTTGAATAATGGCCCTCCTAAAGATGAGTATAGATTCTAAACCCAAGAACTTATGAATGTGAAGTTATTCACAAAAAGGGTATTTACAGATATAACTACACTATCTCAAAATAAGATCACCCTGGATTATCCGGGTAGACTTTAAATCGAATAACAAGTATTCATATGACAAGAGATGCAAAAGAGAGACAAATAGAAAAAGGAAGAGGAGAGAATCAGGTGAACTATAAGAGAATACACTTCTTTTTTTTTTGCGGTACTGGGGGTTGAACTCAGGGGCATACCCCCAGCCCTATTTTTTATTCTTTATTTTGAAACCGGGTCTCACTAAGTTGCGGAGTGCCCCTCACTAGGTAGCTGAAGCTGGCCACGAACCCGGATCCTCTGGTCTCAGCCTCCCGAATGCTGGGATTACAAGCGTGCGCCACCACGCCCGGCAAGAGAATACACTTTCTGTTGTTTCAAAGAACAAAGGTTGTAGAAATTTGTTATGGCAGTCTTAGGAAACAAATAGCATACTATTTTTCTTCTCATGCCTTTCCTTGCATCCAAAGGTTATAAGTAATGACAATAATCATACTCATTAGCAATGTCTGCATGTCAGAGAGAGTGAAAAGGTTTTTTGCAATCTTCTCCTTATTTAACCTTCCTGAAGACTCCATGAAGATGATTTTATTATTAACTCAGATTACTGATGAAGAAACTGAGAATTAGGATTCAATCCCTAATCCAGTTAGTCTGACTTTAATCCAGGCTCCTCCTTTAAAAATACTAGGGAAGAATAAAAAATGTAGGCTAAATAAATCCTACTTTGCTTGCATGCACATTTAAAACATCTCTGGAAGGATGGGGAATACACAGACAGGAACAAGGTGGAAGTGTATCTTCTCCTGTACAAATGTTTCAAAATTTGTAAATCATGTTAATATATTGTCTATGCAGAAATAAATGACACAAGAAAAACATCAGTTGCCTGGTAGAAAATAAGTTTTAAAATCCCCAAATGGCTAATGAGAAATTAATAAAAATACTATGAATTTATGGGCAGAGGAACAATTTTGAGATTATAAATAAAATCATGTCAGATTTAGAAAATATGTCAAGAAATTATTAGATGACTACCGTAGTGTTGCTCAAATAAGAACCAACCCATATATATACTATGTCCTGACTTCCCACCTTCTGCTCATGCAAAAGCACCATCCTACCACTGGTCAAGAGTGGACAAAAACCACCAAATATCCCAGTGCTTGGTGGACAAGTCTTTCCCTCAGGCATTTCTCTCCTTTCTTATTTGTTATAGTTATTGAAAGTATGAGCCAGGCATGGTAGCACACACCTATAATCCCAGTACTTGGGAGACTGAGACAGGAAGCTCCCAGGTTCAAGGACAGCCTCAGCAAGTAGTGAAACTATCATCAAACCAAGGAGACCTTGTTTCAAAATGAAAATAAAATAGAATTGGGGGGTGTGGCTCAGAGGTAGAATGCCCCTAGGTTCAATCCCCAGAACCACAAAAACAAAAGCAGAAAAAGAAAGTATGATAACATGACCTAGGGTGTGTGTAGACATTGGATGACTCAAAACACAGATTATGAAATTATTACTGAAGGATTCATAAATTCTTATTTTGCTGGAGTTATTTAAGAAAGTACAGGGGAGTTTCTGTTCTGGCTCATTTGCATTTCAGCATAGAGTTAAAAGAAGAAAGAACTTGGGACCTCTGCTAGATATTCTTGAGTCTACAATTCTAAAAATGTAGTGCTTTTACCAAAGTCCCCTTATCTAAGTTGCATGACCTACAAAAATACAAAACATGATCTCCATTGTTACATTGTTTTTTCTATCACTTGTGTGAATCATTCTTTTTTTATTAAAATAATTTTCCCAACAAATTTCCAAATAAATAGTAAATTGTAATCAAAATAATTGGCTCAGGTATTTAGTTATCAATTAGTACTTTACGAAATCTTTACAACTACTAAATAAGCCAATAGAAGTTGGTGGCTTGTCTTTCCCAGAGACACATACAAACCCCCAAAGATAACTGAGTAGATTAGAGTGAACATCAATAAAACCTAGGTCAAACTTAATAACTTTCCAACAGCAGAAGCCACAATGCATACCAAATGCACCAACCATAAAGCCAAAACCAATTCAAGGCCTTTGAGAATGATCCATTTCCATATGCTGACTTTTGCATGACTTTCCTTTTTCAGTATATTTACTTTCACATATTATGTATGGGGTGGGGGAGTGGGGTGGGACAATTATTGTGAGCATGTGTGTCTCTATCACTCTGAACCTCACTATAATGTATAATTTCAATCCATCAATAAAAAGATATATCTAACTAAACTCAACCTTTCAAATACTTAAGATTTCAATATCAGAAATTATAAATGGAGCTTAGAAATAACCAAATCAGAAAATATACTGAGCCTATGCAATGCAACACCTTTTGTGTAGATTCTACTTGCTTTCTGCATCATATATATTTAATTCTATGGGGCAGCGAGGGCATATTTTCAGGTATTTTAAAAGAGACCAGCATCGTTGAGGAAGTATTTTTCTCATGAATTTTTCCTCACTTGCACTCTGGAGAGTAAATTGTACTAAAGATGCTCTTACAAAATACAAACAAATGGGGGGGGAAGCTTTTGCAATGTGCACATGTTTTTCTACACTTAGTTTCATCAATTTCTTGAAAAAATATTTTAAGAGTACCTATTGTGAGCTAAGGCATTAGGGTGTGTGTGTGTGTGTGTGTGTGTGTGTACCTTGAATTTTGAGCTGGTGAGCATGAAGTGTTTAGTACCAAGCACCTACAAAGACAAGGTCAATGTCAGGTCACTTAATCCTTGTGAATTAAGAAACATCTCACAGATGTCTTTGAAATACCACTGAAGAGCTAATCTTTTAAAGTTTCTGGAAGTGATTTGGTTTTTTTTTTCTTTCAGAATATCCCTTAATATGCACTGTAATATGAAGATGATTATGAGGATTCAGGTAAATTTGAAAGTCTTTATACTGGGAATTGATTTTATGAGTTCTTGTATTTTTAAATTGTATTTTTATATTTAACGTCCTTTCCTAAGCTTCTAGACCTCATTAAACTTGCAGGTTTTGAAAAAACAATGATCATTATGGGGTATGACCTACTAATTATCATAGTTTACTCAGTAACTGGTGTGAATTTTTTAAAACAAATTGTTTGAGATGACTTTAGATTTGCAGAGGAGTTGTAAAAAGAGTAAAGTTCTTATATACTTTTCACTCAACTTCCCTTAATGCTAAAATCCTATATAACCAATAGCACAATTATCAAAACTAAGAAATTAACATTGGCTTAACACTATTAAGTAAACTATATGCTTATTCTTATTTCATCAGTTTTCCCTGCAATGTCCTTTCTCACTTCTAATTTCATGACTATCTTTAAAAATAATTCACTGAATAACCAGTTATTGGAGAGAGAGAAAAGGAATAAGAATTAGAGCTGCTAGCCTCTAAAAAGGCATTCACAAAATTTTTTGAGAATATTCTAGAATACTTTTTTCAGGAATATTATTTTTTTTTGTTTTATGTTTTGAAAACTTTAAATGAGATAAGGTTTGTTTGATGTTTTTGGTATACTACTTATTATATAAGCTTGGCTGAACTCTGACATATAGTACTGTAGATACACAAAAATATGTATTTCATAATTCTGTTTTCCACACACCACTGGTAGTTAAAACTGGAGGTGGTTCTTTACCTTGGGATAGAAGGCTCAGCCCCATATGGTGAAGTTTCTTAAGATGGCAGCATCTCTCAGCATCCTGGTCTAGTGGCAGAGTGGTAGGTGTGACACCTACACTGAGATGTTCATCTGTTAAGAACACGACTCTTCCACTGCCTGACTCAAAGCCAGAGGAAATTTGTCAGAAGGACCTCTGCACATCCCTCATTATTCCTCTGCAATTTTTATATCTAATTATCCGATAGAAGCTAAGGTATTCTACTTCAAATTACTCTCCCTTTGAAGGGGTTCACTGTAAACCGAACACAAGAATTTTAGAAAGCCAGCCCAGGGGGAGAAATGCCTGACATGGCAACTCCTGCTTATTTCTTCTTCTATTTTCCTTTTCAGACTGGGATTACATTGTTTTCATTTATTCAGTAATGTGAAATCTTGGATCTTGGAATAACAAATGTGCTCAACTACCCATGGCACACCACAAGGAACATTATTTTGACATATATATATATATGAATACTGGAAATATAAATTGCTCTGGCACAAATAAGATACTCTGTCTCCTCAAAGTTAATAGTAGAACTCTCTAACATAACTGATCAGGGAGTTGAGTTGCTTTTTAATAATTCCCCAGAGTCCTTGGCATTAGTCAGAAATGATCTTCTTTTGCAGTGTCATGACTAGTGTAGTGTACTGCAAAGCCTCTGCACCACTGCTGGAACTTGTAGCCTTATAATAGGTTTGGTTCATTAGCTAGAAAAAAAGCATGAATAGCCCCAATAGTTTGTTCAGTTAAATAAGAATAAGCTGCAGTTGATTGGTGTTTTCCACTACTCCTATACAGCAATCAGAGTGCCTAGATGCTATGAAAATAGTAATTCTGCTTTGCTTGGAAAGAGAAAAATTTGTAAAATTATAGAAATAGTTGTTACCTACTTATGAGGTTGTTGGAAAGCTTAGTGTTTAGGAAAGAATGTACATGGCAATGTTTATAAACTGTAAAGAACTATGCAAACATCTGGCTTAAATGCAATTCTATTCCTTCATATTTTCTAAAGATTCTTACACATAAAAAGTGCTAACTTGTAAATTATCTAATATATTTAGTTCAGGAGACTTTGGTAGTGAAAATAGACTGTCAAATTACTAATCATACTTAACACTTAAAAAAAAACTTAGTATAAGCATATATACAAAATATTAAGCCCCCAATTAATTTGGATATTCCGATTTCTAAGGTAATGTTTCAGAGGGGATTTTTTGAACCATAAATCCACTTGACCTAACCACTTCCCATGAAGAGACTTTAAAAATTAAATGACTCCAAGACCTATGATAAATATCTAAAGCTTTAAAATATTATTTTCCTTCTTTTAATCTACTTGTTGGTTTAGGCTGGGGGACTACAGGAATAAGAAAGACCTTAGTCCAATACTATTATTCTTTTTAATGTAGGACTGATAATTATAAAAAATTCTTCCACCAGCCATTATGAGAATATGAGGCTGCCCTGTCGCTTCAAATATCTAGCAAGAATAAACTGGTTTCTTGCTAAATTCTGGGTGCAATGTTTTTCTCATCAGGTTGATTGTCAAGATACTCATTTTATGTATAACCTAAATGGAGTCTAGTGGAATCTGATTTTCCCCAATGCATAGTATAGTAAACAATTAGATTCGTTGTTCAAGGTGTTTCACTATTCGAAATCTCTACCAGTAAAGAAACAACCTGGGGTGGTTGCTATGGTGATCATGCCTATGGCTTGACCACCCCCCCCCAGGCATAAGCCAAAGCAGCCAGTATGGTTCCATCAATAAATAGCTCTTTTTAATGTTAGTCCCTTGACTATCAGAAAAAAGAACACAGTGTGTCATTTATTTATCATGAATCAAATTATTAATTTTATTTTCAAAAATAAGTAATTCTTAGAGTATTACAGAAAATGTCCATTGCTTGACCATAAGGAGAGAAAAAAAATTCCCTGTTAAAAGCAGTTTTGAGAATTAATTAAAATAAAGCATTTGATAAGGTCATAGATTAACTAACAAATTAACTTATTATATAAAGACAAAGTACATATGCATTTGGTATCATTATTATCATGAACAAAAATATAAACAAGACAGTAAATTCTTAAAAAAATAAAATAGAACACAAATTCTTAAAAGAAAAAATGGTAATCCAGTCAGGCACAGTGGCTCATGCCTGTAATTTCAGTGAATAGGGGATGGAGTGGTAAAGTGGTGGGAGGGGAATGGCTGAGACAGGAGGACTGCAAGTTCAAAGCTAGCCTGGGTAACTTAACAAGACCCTGTCTCAAAATAAAAAAATAAAAAGGGCTAGGGTTGAAGCTCAATGGTAGAGTGCCCTTGGGTTTAATCCCTAGTACCATAAAAATAATAAATAAATAAATGTAAATTGTTGAATGTAGTGGATTATACCTGAAAGAAGGCTTTAATACACACACACACACGTACACACGTACACATACATACACTTCACTTTTAAGGGAGATTTTGCTTTTTCAATATTATGACATTTAAAAAGAATTCACTAAACCTAGTATCTTTAAGCATTATTTTCCATAAAGTATAGTCTATCAAATACACTTTGCACATAAATATTTTGGTCACAGATCATTATTGGTTAGTAACTGAAATACACTGTCAACACATTCTTAATTTGATCTAAATTGTGACTCAAATGATCTGATGTTTTAATTAGAACATTACTTCCTATCACAACATTAGTCTTTATTTAAGCATAGATTGAAACTGATTTCTCAGAATTTTAATGAAAAGGCTTTATCCCATGGTCCTACAGCCTGTTTCACACTGTGGCCTTATTTCTAGGGACTGACAACAGAACCCCCCAGTTCTCACTTGCCCAACTCTGTACAGGAGAATTAAAAGTCAGCCCTTCTCACTGGTTGCCCTCAGCTCACATGTGGCAAAGGACCAGCTCTTATGGTTACTGAGACTTCTGTCATCTTGTCTAATACTTTCTTTCCCCCACTTCATGATTTCACTTGGAGCACTGCAGGATTTGTCAGCATGAAGCTAGGTTATGACCAATAAGAACATGGACAGTAATGGCTCTCTCCCCAGTGTTTGTTCAATTCCCTTTTATCTTTTTGTCTATCTATCTATCTATCTATCTATCTATCTATCTATCTATCTATCTATCTATCATCTATCTATATACCTATTATCTATCTATCTACCTATCTATCTATCATCTATTTATTTTGTGGTACTGGAGATTGAACTCAGGGACATTTTACCTTGGGGCGATACCCCTAGCCCTTTATATTTTGAAAAAGAGTTTCCCTAAGTTTTACATACTGGCATCAAACTAGTCATTCTCCTCTCTCAGCCTCCCAAGTACTGGAATTATTGGCCTGAGCCACCACATCTGGCTTTAAAATCTTTTTGGGGGGAGAAGGGAGGCAGTGCTGAAGATTGAACCCAGGGCCTCAAGAATGCTGGGTAAGTACTTTACAATTGAGCTACATCCCCAGTCCTCAAGTCCCTTATTAATCAAATTTGAAAAGAGATTTTTGATGAAAATACTTGTATTTCTACACCCAGATAAAATGGCATGAGTAGGGATCAAGATTTATATATTTTTATTTCTCCCTCAGAAGGCCTCCAGAGGTTCCAATTTAGCAGTACTTTGCCAAAAGGGTCCTGGAAGTGATGTACAGGGGCCTCATCCTTCTGGCAGGTTATAGAGTTCTCTTGGCTATAGGTACCAAATTTACCCTATGCTTCTGTCACTATGGGGAACGGGACAGGCTGTTTTTACCTTAAATTTTGGCTATTCCAAGAATGTAAATAAACAATCAACAATAATGTCCTCATTTGGGAACAGGATTCTCAAGTTAGAGAAAGACATGCAGATAGTTGTTGGATATTTCATTTTTCATCTTATTTATGTCCTGTCATTATTACTTCAAAGGAGAACTGGTGCACACAGCTGATTAACTAATTTGGAAGAATGTTCTTGTTCATTTTTCTACCACCACACTGCCCTAGAGTCTTTAATACAAATAATCCAAGAAAAGGTTACATTTTCTATAAAAGAAATATAACAAAAAGAGCTATCGAACACCTTATTACATCTAACCATTCATGGGTATACAAAATAATAAAGGGGAAAATAGAAGTGTGGAAGAGAAAGTTAATCTTTTAAAACTTGTGTTGCTGTTGCTAGAGTAAAAAAAAAATCAATCATGATGCAAGAAGTGGAAAATAAAAGATTATAAGAAAGATAGATCTAAAGAGGAAGGGCAGAAGAAGATCTACTTTATCTTCAATATAGACATGCACAAACATGTAAATCATCTTTTGTTATTTAGTAGGCAGTGAGCAATAAATAAATAGCTATACATATTTTAGATAGTTGGTCTTAATAAGCTAACTCTAACTTAAAGAGAATGCCTTCATACAATGACTTCAAAGTCCTACTAGGGATAAAGAGATAAAGAGGGTAGGAGAAGCTATCTTTAAAAATGAGAGTCTAAGAGGATAGCTCAATGGCAAAGCTCATGCTTAGTATGTGCAAGGCCTTAAGTTCAATCATCAGCAAGAACAACAATTAAAAAAAAAAAAAGGGCTGGGCGTGGTGGCGCACACTTGTAATCCCAGTACTTGGGAGGCTGAGACAGGAAGATCGCAGGTTCAGGGCCAACCTCAGCTACTCGGTGAGGCTCTTGGCAACTTAGTGAGACCCTGTTTCCAAATAAAGAATAAAAAATAGGTCTCATGCCCTACTACTGCAAAAAAAAAAAAAAAAAAAAAGAGGAAAACAGCCCCTTTAAAAGATCCCTTGTACAAATACTCTCATATCTCTACTAAGCTATACTTTCTCAGATAGATGCTTTATTCAATTTTCAAGTCATCTACTGATGTTACATCTAAGGAAAAAAGATATGAGACTGTTTGACAGGCACTGAGAAGTTGTTCACAATCTCCTGTTTTATTAGGTAGCAGTAGGAAAAAACACAACAATAATCAAGTATGGATTCTTAAATGAAAACATTAGCAAGCTAGTGAACTTAGCTTTCAATTAAGTATGCCATGTAATTATCTTTTATTCATTCATTTCACAGTCTGTATCCTATATTACTTAATTGCAAAGGAAAGAGTAGACTGCTCATGTGTACATTAATTGCTGAATATGTAAGTGATTGAATGACCCTGTTCTCAATCCATGAGAGAAAAAAAAATTTATTGAAGACAATACAAAGAAGGCAAAAATAGCAGTACATAATTGGCAAAAGTATACTGCCCTCTCAGTAAAACATGATTTAAGAACAGATAGTATAAGACCTAATTCACATTCTGAAGTTTAATAAACACCTATAACATGAGGTTTATATATTGGCAAAATATTAATAATGAAAAATTGACTATTTTATATGGGAGTCAAAGAGTAGCAAATATACATTTTTAGGAAGTTGTTATAATGAAATTTGAAAACAGCTATTTTAAGTTGTGTTTTCATCTTCTGTTTATTAAAAACTGGTGTTTATTTATGGCTGAAACTGGTAACTACATAGAGAAGAGTCCAACTGATTTATTTCATCAGAGAAATAAATACCCATGTAGTTTAACAACATAAAGATTTGCCCTTAACTATCCACACAGATTATTATTGTTCATGGTTCTTGTCAAGGAACATAATCTTCATCTCTTTGATGCCAATATCTTAAGTTTTTTTTTTTTTTTTAGGAACTGGAGATTGAACCCAGGGACATTCTACCCCCAGCCCTATTTTTTTTATTCTTTATTTTGAAACAGGGTCTCACTAAGTAGCTGAGGTTGGCCATGAACCTGTGATCCTCCTGTCTCAGCCTCCCAAGTACTGGGATTACAAGTGTTTGCCACCATGCCCGGCTACATCTTAACTTTTTAATCATAAAATGTCATATTCACAGAGGAACAGCTGAAGAATGTATATAGGCCTTACATTAATTTTTGTATAGTTCTTACATTTTCTTTTGGCTTCTCCTTGTTCCATTACCTATATATTGGGAATAAAGCCTTTTGCAACTTGTGGAATTATTTTTTTCCTGAAAAGTACTTTGGTTTTCACACCTAGAAATGCTATAATAAACATCTCTATGAAGTTTATCCTTGCATTTTTGTATAGATATCAGTGAGACCATCATCTTTTATATCACACACAATGTCCTTTTATGAGGACCATGAAAAAATTTTATTTACTTGTTATCCTCAAGAAAAGCTGTTCAGGGGACACTGTAAATTTTTTAAGTGACTACAGTGGCTTTAAAATATGTCTGCAAATTCTCTAACAATTCTTCAGTCCAATTCCTCTCCCTCAAATATGGTCTTACTTTAGTGACTGGGTTCTAGTGAACAGCAAGTGACAGACGTGATAGTGTGTGATTTTGGAGGCTAGGGCATAAAAGGCAACACAGCTTACATCCACTTCTGCCTGTCAGTTTCCTTCTTCCTACTCCTTCCTTGAAGATATCAAACAATATATAGAATATGCTCAGCAACCTGAGCCATAAAGGCACAGACAGAGATGCTCTGGGAAGAGCAGGTAACTTCTTGCTCTTTTGTAAAATACATAATAATGCCCCCTGCAAAGATGTTATCCAGGTGGGACCAAGATCATCTTAATAGCCCTTACAGAGAGAAGAGGGAGGTAAGAGAAGAGAGAAGAGAGGCAGATGCAAATGTGACTACAGAAGAACAGTTAGAAAAATGTAATGTCATTGGGTTTCTTACTTTTTTTTTTTTTTTTTTTTTTTACTTTTCTGGTACTGGGGATTGAACCCAGGGGCCTTCTATCTCCCTCAGACATTTTTATTTTTATTTGGAAACAGGGTTTTGCCAAGTTGCCAAGGGCCTCACTAAGTTGCTGAGGCTGGCTTTGAACCTGTAATCCCCCTGTCTCAGCCTCCCAAGTATAAGATTATAGATGTCTACCAACATGCCTGCTATGTCACTGTTTTTGAAGATGGAGGAAAAGTGCCAGGAGCCAAGAAACGTGGGTAATCTCTAGACACTGGAAAAGGCAAGGAAACAGACTGCCAGAACTTCCAGAAAGGGATGTGGCTCTGTTAACACTTGGATTTTAGCCTGATAATATCTATGTCAGACTTCTGACTCACAGAACTATACGATAATAAATTTGTGTTAAGTCATTACATTTGTGATAATTTGCTACACCTTTAGTAGAAAATTATATGCCCTTGTTTTAAGCCTCTGAGTTTAGGGAAGTTTTCTCTAGTATACTTCTATAATTGGAATAGTGACCTTGCCTAATTCTCACTTTTGACCTACAGGAAGCTGAAACCAAATCAATGACCCACCTCTGACCACTCTGCAAGGTCTCTCATCTCCACCCTAATTATCTCATCTTCTTGATATGCTTCCTCTTTTGTGTTATATTTTTGTATGCTACCTCAAGTAGTTTTCAAAACAGGGCCATAAATAAATAAATAATTAATATTGGCTTAAACAATATACAGTTATGCACTGCATAATGATATTTTGGTCAATGAGGGACCACATACACACAGTATATGCTGTATAGCCAAAGTGTGTGGTAGACTATACTATCTATGTTTGTATAAGTATACTCTGTAATGTTTACACAATGACCAAATATATCTTTGCTGTTCAGCAATGTATGATTGTATATACCATGACCTACCAGAAGCAAGGAAATAGAAGGAATAGTTCATTTTCTTTGTCCCTATTATAAACAATAGTTTATAACTATTAAAGATGGAAGCAAAATGCATTTAAAGATCAACTAAGGATGGAAGCAAAATACATTTAATATTTTGATAAAATAGGAAAGTGTTTAACTCCTCTCTTTTGCAATTAAAGAAGAATAAATAAAAATTTCTTACCGAAAACATACTAAAAATGCATGCATATACATATGTATATGTGGCTCTCTATATATACATACAAACACACATGTTCTTTCAGGTTTGTAGTATGTCTAATTAGGAAACAGTATAGAAGAAGAGAATTAATGAATACGAGAGGGTGGTGGGGAAAAAATTCCACAGAAATAGAGGACAAAAACATAAATTTTTAAAAATCTTGGGTATATATACTTAGACAATGATAGAGCTCCCCAGAGACACAGAAGATAGAGAATCAAACAAGAATGCGCACTTGAAAAGAACACAAAGACACTTCCCTGACATGACTGAACTCCCTGCAAGTGCCTTTAGGTGAAACTTTTCTTTTTTTTTCTGGTACTGGGGAATGAACTCAGGGGCATTCTATCTCCGAGCTATACCCCCAGCCCTATTTTTTTTTATTCTTTATTTTGAAACAGGGTCTCACTAAGTTGCGAAGGGCCTCACTAGATAGCTGAGGCTGGCCTCGAACCCGGATCCTCCAGTCTCAGCCTCCCAAATGCTGGAATTACAAGCGTGCGCCACCACACCCGGCTTAGGTGAAACTTTTGCTGAGGATTTCTGATATTACATTAGATTTTAACATTCTCAACAATAATATGGATATCATTACCCTTAGCAAATGCTCTGTGAACTTGGTAAATCTGCCTTTCTCAGGTTTCTGAGCTTCAGAAACCAAGTCCCCTGAAGATAGCACAGCCTTTCAGGTTCCTAAGCCAGAGGCAGCCACTGCAGAGTGCACAGTAGAGGCAACTACCTGGCACCCAGAATCCTGCCAGTTTTCCAAATGACTCTTCTGAACTTGCCTTCTCCTCTAACTGCCACCTGGTTGCAACTGTATCTTCGTGGACCATATCTGTGTAACTAAGCTTCTGCTTCAGTTCCCCTGATGAGCATGGAGACTTTCCTTAACCTCCAATCCACTCAAGGCATGAAGAACCTAAATGTGTACATCTGTCTCTTCTATGTACTTAACACTACTGGCTGGGGACCTGCTGCAAAACTATGTAATGAAAACTAAGCCACAATGTATAGTGACTTGACCATAGCCTTCTGCTACTAATCTCCACTTAACCACACTTTATGTTTCCTTTCAGTATTATAAATTGTACTTGGGGCACCTTAGTGCTACCACTAGTCCAGCTGTGTCTCCTCTATCATTTTGTTGTAAAAAAAAAATACTAGCAGGTGATTTTCCTTACATGGGACAGAAGCAAAGTTATTTTGTCAACTTCAAATCACAAGTAGAAGGAATAAAAATGAGGCTTAAGTGTATATGCAGCCCCATCTATGTGAAGTCCTTTGACTTAGCAAAGCTATTTGTCTATTGTGAATGAATGTAGAAGCAGAAGAGCATCTTAGGAATTCTCAAGGACTGTATTTTATACTCTGTTACATCTCTAGAATGATTGGCATTTAATGCTTATGGGATTTAATGGCTACTGAAGTTGCATTACAATCAACAAAATGTGGAAACTTGTGAAGCAGCAGATTAACATTAAGATATTTCTCTCTATTTGAGAAAAGTTAGGTCACCTATAATCTTGGGAATCAATAGGAATTCTTCCTTATCTTTGGGTTAGGTTCACCCAGGGTCACATAAATGTTACATGTGAATACCATTTCATATCAGTAGAGTGCTTCACAGTTTATAAAGTGCTTGCGCTTTAATCATATAGAATAAAGTCCCTTTGCGTTCAGGCTCTTTCTATACAAGTATAGAGTATTGTTTGCAGATAATGTGCTCCACTGAGCCTGCACTGAATTCTTCATGCAACAGCTGTAAATCAAGATTGACTTTTTGACTAGTGAGGCACTCGGCAACTTAGTGAGACTCGGTTTCAAAATAAAGTAAAAAATAGGGCTGGGGGTATAGCTCGGAGGTAGAATGCCCCTGAGTTCAATCCCCAGTTCCGCAAAAAAAAAAAAAAAGATTGACTTTTTGAACCTAACTTTGCATAATTCAACAAGCTACTCAACATCTGCCTAAGCAGGCTCATGGCTTAGAAAAGTCTGAAAGCTAAATAATTTCCCATGACTGTCTCAAAGTGATGAAATAAAAAAAAGGTTTTGTATTAACAAATCAAGAATGAATCACTTACTGTCTCATTCTTCCCTGATCAAGAAGTGATAGAGAAGGTACAAAGAGAAATATCATGAAATGATTGAATCGTGAATTTCTTCTAGCTCTCAATAATAAGAAAATGACCACAAAAGGAGGTGGTAGATGGGGAAGATAACTGCTATTAAATCCCAGTCTGTCAAGAGACAAATTCATCAGCATATTGGTGGTAGATTTAGTTCTATCTCAAAAAGATAATCAGCTCTGTAGTTGACCACACTGCTCTTAATCATTGCATCCTATATAAGATAGAGCACCATAAATCAGAAACACCAGTAAGTTAATACATAGTTAAAAGGAGCTTGACATAACTTTCATTATTGCATTGAAGCCTTTACTTCTTTTTCATCTGTTGAACAATTATTTGGAAAGTTGGTAACCAGTTGCCCAGCAACCATGTATTTCATTGTCTCCTGCTTCTTCTACCTTGTTTTACCAAGATCATCCTCCTTCCCTGGTATTGTGGTGTGGGGCAGTAGTACTTTGACACCATCTCCTCTCCCCTCCCCAACTTGAGCTGTTCCAAGGAAAAGGCAGCCTGTACCTGGCAACTCTCACTGCTTACATCACTCATATGAGCAATGAAAAGGACAATAGGGAGGAAGATGCTTGGTGAGTTCTTACTGAGGGTCAAACAATTTTTTCACTTATTATTCTCAGTCAAAATAGTCATATGGATAGGTTATATCATTATTCTCATTTTACTGAGAAAGATGGTGAAGCCTGAAATAGTTAAGATCTTGCCCAGAGTCTAGGGATGAGTACAGTAAAGGCCTGAACTATGACACAAAACTCAAAGCACTTTATCATCACATTAATGATTTGCATTCCCAGTGAAGTTTGAAGTCATAAAGTGAGATTAAAATCACCATCATACATGTGTGTTTCTATCACACTAAACATCAATTAAACTTCAATATCATGTATGATTACAATGCACCAATAAAAAGGTATTTTAAAATATTACAGATAAACACAAATCAATCCCAAAATAGATAATTAATTGGTTATTGGCTGTACTTCAATAATTTTTATTTTATTAAATGCCTCAAATTTCTTTTTTTAATGTGCTTTTTTGGTGCATTATAGTCTCATATCATAATGTAAATCATGCTGACAATGATAAATGCCTCAAATTTAAAAAAAATAAAATTATCCTTCTCTCACTGTAACCATACTGATGTAATCATACCATGCTGTATGGTCAATTTAGCCCTATGGTTTCCACAAAGCTTAATTCTTCAATATTATTTGAATTATTTCATATGAGCTGGTGTGATGGCACATGCCTGTAATCCTAGTACTTGAGAGGCTTAGACAAAAAGATCACAGGTTCCAAGCCAACCTCAGCAACATAGTAAGGCTCTCTACAACTGAGGAAGACCCTGTTTCCAAGTAAAAAATAAAATAGGCCTGGGGGGGGTGTAGCTCAGAGGTAGAATGCCCCTTGGTTCAATTCCCAGCAGCATACACACATACAAAAATTATTTCATATGAATGTATTTCATAGTTTCAATTATACTCTAAGTTCATAAAGACAAACAGACTTTATGTTTACACAGATTTAAAATTGCTTCTTTAGTGCCCAGTCTTGTGCTATTCGTAGAAAAAATCATCCATATACAATGGATGAGTTACATACATTTTGTGATCCTGAAATACCCTCTTAGAACCGTCAAAGGCTTTTCAAATTGAATTAATGTAAAATACAATTTTGGGGGAGGTGAGGACAAGAATGGGAGTCCAAGTGAATACTGAGGAGGGGTTGGAGGGAGTGAGTGTTAGGGCACAGACAGGCAAGTGAAGGTGGAGAAGCCGATCAGGACTAGGATGAGAGCCCTGGATTAGAGATGCATAGGAGATACTTTTTATTCTGCAGTATATGTTTTGCTGAAAAGTTTCAAATGAGGACATATAGGGGAATCAGGAGTCCTCCCCCAAGTGGCCTGAAATACCTGGGCTTTCATGGAAATAAAGGGGTGTCACTAACACCTGAGAAGGGAAGGAATTCTACTGGCAGCAGCAAGAGTAACACTTCTAAATTGAGCATGGTGTTTGAGTGATTTATGCTCCATTCCACTGGCCTTATCCCTCCCTGACTTGCTCTCCTCTCCACCCCATCTTCCCCAGCTCAATAAACATTTCCACCATGTATTTCCTTATGACCAAATCCCAGCAAGCCACTGTAATTCTCTCTTTTCCCTCAGCCCCTATATCTAACTCTCAGCAAGTCTTTGGACTTGTTCTTCAAAACATATCCATACTCCATTTGCCAAACTTTCTTTCTACTTCCATTACATCACCTCAGCCTAAGTTGTGATCATCTCTTTCCTGGATTATTATAGTCCTCCAGCTTCCTTCTTCTATTCTTGTTCTGTCCCATTATAGTCTGATACCTCAGTTATCACTTAAACCTATTAATCAAATCATGCCACTCCCTTGCCCCAACCTCCCCGCGGCTTCAGATCTTACTTAAAATCTAAGCTCTGGTTTTGCCCATAAGCATTATGTGGTCTGGTCTTGCTTCTTCCTCTCGCCTCATCTTCTTCCCATTACTCTCTACTTCCTAAGACACCAGAAGACTCTTCTTTCTCTTCCTTATGCATTCCAACCTCATTTGCACCTTAAGGGCTTGCTGTTCTCTCTAATTTAAACACATATGCCCTGCCTCTTTGCAGAATGACTCATTTGTATTGATCAGGCATAGGACACCGCTCTTTGCTACCTAAACCTTCATACACTCCTTACTTCCACTGAACCCAGACAACAGATATTAGTACATTCTCTTCTATTTCCTTCATAGCACTTACCTTTACTATTCATTTATCTACTTGGCCATGGTCTGTCTCTGCATCCCATTTTTGACCCCCATCTCCCTGTATCAATCACACTTGCATACAGGCTCATGAGAGTAGGGTCCTTACCAATTTATCCACATTGCCTATACAATAACAATTACATAGTAAGGGCTAAATAACTATTTCCAGAATGAAAGAATAAACAAATGAATCGCAGAAAAAGCCTTATGCACTCAAGATTTTTCTGAAATCACTGCTTAAGAATTTTCTTTCTGAATGTATTGAATATTGCTCTTACTTTCTCAAGTGGTATTTAGAAAATATTTGATATTCTTGCCTTAGCTGCAAAGGGAGGATATGTCACCTATATCTTCCTTGTACACATAGCTTTAATACTATGGATCTCCCTGTGAGAAGAATCTAACCTCAGAATTATAATGTGAAGATGAAAAAGATAATTGAAAGAAGAGTGTAAAAAATTCCAGGTTGCCTTTCTGGAGAATGCAATTGAATTTTCTAACATGATATATTACGGAACACGCCCTCAGTAATAAGGCGAACCTGTGAAAATGTTATTTCAGAATATTACATCAGTGAAGAGCTCTAACTCTCTTCAGTTTTGCCACAGGGTTTTTAGGATTGCTGTTACAGGGCTTACTTGAAACATAATCACAAATAAGAAGTGTGTGGAAGAGACAGCTATATTAACTTCATCATGTACAGTTAAGTATCCGACACACTTGGAAATACTGCTCCTTCATTTTTATAGTATGCTACACAAGGAGAAGGACCTGGAGGAAGATCTTGGTGAAGATGTAGCTGCAGTGAACTTGAACAGGATGACAATTTGACAGGATGAACAGATGCCCATGGATTCATGGATTGGAAGGGGTAATGAGGCATTGATCAAACTCTGGGTTCACTGGCTTACACCAGATGGAACAGGGAGGAATTATATAGAAGTGCCCCAGGCAGATAACCCAAGAGAAGGAGTGGTTAAATGCATGATGTTTTCCTTTCCATAATTTCCACCTCCCTTAAAGAAACACTCCTTGCTCCCTACCTAATGTTCTCTCTACTCCTAGACACTTTATACCTGACTACAGTAGATATATAACAGAGGATTGGCTGAATTAAGCCCTTTTACAAATGAGAAGTGAGATAACATGAAGCTTTAATATTTAAAAATGTATGTGTTCTTAACACAGGACTAATTTGAAAGTCTTCAGTCTCGCTCTCTGCGTTTCCTCTCTGATACTAAAGTTCCAAGCTATTAGTTTGGGAGATGGTTCCAGTTTCCCCTCAAATCCTACTCCACAAATAAGGCTGTTGGGACCTAACTTTTTATAACACTAGTTCTGAGCCCAGATGCTCTTTTTCAATTAAGAGAAAGTATATATTTTCTGTCTGTTCATATTTCTTTTCCTAACAAAGGAAACAAACACAAAAGGCAGAGACAGTTTAAAAAATGTCAGAGTAGGAGATAAGCAGAGATAAAGGTATGTCATGATGTGACTATAGACAAAGACCTTCTCAGGCTGTGACTATGGTACAAAGTATGAAGAAGACTGGATCCTGCACTCACATGCCTCCAGGCTGCACATTTAGAAAGGAAAGGGCTTATAGACTGGAAGAAATAGCTTCCATATCTGAGGGCAGATTCAGGGTACTCTAAACTCTAAGAAGGATTCATGGCTCTACAACATAATGGCAAGAGTCTTCACTGAATGATTTCACTCCAGCTAATGCAGTTGTCATGCAATTGCTTATATTTAACTATTTTGAGTTATAAGATGACATTAATATATGGTTAAACCTCATACAGCAAATATTAAGAATGGGCTGGGAAAAAAGAGTTCACTTTCAGATCTGTTATACTCTGTAAAGCCAGTTCAGTTTCGCTAATACCACCAGGTTCTCATTTATGAAAGTAAAAACCCATTTCAGATTCTATATTATGTCCTGGAAGAAAATATTTTTCATGCTTTCACAGTACCTTGGCCTCTGCCAGACCCTCCTTTGTGAATCTTAGTTTTAACTGTGCCAAAAAGGATGCACACAATGCCCCCCCCCCCCGATTTCTACCAGAAATCTACATACACCAAGCAAGTGAACTGAAAAGACCTATTGAAACAAAACAATGTGGGCGTCATACAGAGCGGCCTTCGGTCACCCAAGAAGCCTTCTTTATCCCACAGGACCCCAACCTCTTCTTCTCTCACTCCTGCTCCTCAGGCCTCCCTCCCAGGCCTCACTCCTTGTCTGTCTCCTACTACCAGGCACACCAGTTCAGCTCTTCCTGGCTTCTGAACTACCAACTTTCACATTATCATCTCCCAGTAACATGACAAAAACATTTAAGAAATGCTACCATCTTTAAAAGTCCAGGTTATCAACATGTGATACACACACACTTTTGGGCTACTAATCTTTGGTCAGCGTTCTGCCAGGTTTTAGGAATGGGAGGGGTCTCAAATGATGACCCTAAATGCCTCCTGGCTGAGGAATTCAGTTGAGTTAAAGAGACAGACTTTCATAATAAAAGTTGTATAGTTAAGGATTCATAAACATTTCATAATAAAAGCAGCATAGTTAAGGATACATAAAACAATAGGAGGTGAGGTGAGATGGTGGACAAGTGCTCCATGCCAGGTAACTCTGAATCAGACTAGACCAAAAACAAATTTCTTTTCTGAAAAATGCTCCAAATAAACATATTTCTCTAAATGAAACAAGAAAAAATCCAAACAATTTCATCTACATATGGCAATTACAGCTTACAGATTTGAATAAGGTAAGCATTTGATGGAGTTTTTGATTAAAAATAAAATTGATTTTTTTCTAATGGTCATCTAAGAGTAAGAATATCCTTAAAATATAATATGCAATTCTTACAAGAAAATGAATTTGAAGAGAGTGAGATATATTGAAAACCTGAATATTAGATCATTTTATATGTAAATCACTTTTCTTAAATCTATCAGTAACACTGAATTGCAGTTGAGACTCCAGACTACTTCACTCATGAACATTCAGACAGGGGTCTTTTTATTTGTCCCTGAAAAGCTAAGTTTACATAACTAAATCCTCTAAGCAGAAAATAGAGAGCTCCCAAAGCTGACTCCTAGAGATGGAAGAAAATTTATAGCAGTAATCTTCAACCATGGCTACATATGAGCATTACCCAGAAAGCCCCTAAAATGCTGCATTCTGAGGCCTTGTACACCTCGTTTCTGATTTAATTAGTCTTGGGGGGACCCATGCTTTACCCACCTGCCTCAGCCAGCTTCTAAAAATTATAGATCCATCAGTTCCATTCCTAGGTATTTAAAATTTAGTCAAAGTGACTTCTAGAAATCTGTATTTTTACAACTGTCCCCAAAGCTTCCTTATTTGACCAGATTCCTAAAACAACTGATCTACTGCAAGATTACAAAAAGCCATGACAGTTGGAATAAAAATTATAAAGCACAAGGGGTCAAAAAATAATGTAATAAGATTTCTCATGCAGCAGCAATGGCACAAACACTGTCCTAGGGCCCATGGATGTCACAATGTCCTAAGCCACCAGTAAAACATGTGTTGACAACACTGTGACTCAGTGAATAAGCTCCCTTTCTTAGACCTCATACCTGGGAAGGCAGACCAAATGACTTCTACTCTGACTTCATTTAAGGGAAGATGACAAATATGTCTCCTCCTAGGAAAGCAGCCATATAAGCAGGTATTAGGGTACAGCACAGAGTTCCAATTTAAACAAAATGTGTGTACCTCACCATAATATTATCAACAACAGAAGAATCTATATCACTCTAGGCTCATCTCATTTATATGTGGAATCTAAAAATGTAAAATTCATGGGAGTGCAGCATAGACTAACTACTGGTGGCTTAGTAAGTGGGGAATAAATGGGGAGAGGAGACACATTGATCAATAAGTACAAAGTTATAGCTAAATAAGAAGAATAAAGTCTAGTGTTATATTGCACAGTAAAGTAACTATAGTTAATAATGATGTATCATATATTTCAAAATAGCTTAAAGGGTTTTAAATGTTCTCACCACAAAGAAATTATAAATATCTGAGGCAATGGAAATGCTAATTAGCTAAATTGCTAATTTCACTGTATACACGTATCAAAATATCATGTTGTGCTCCATAAATACATACAATTATTATGTCAATTAAATTAAATTAATAAAACTTAAAAAATATAGAAGGATCTAGTAGGCTGTTGGAAAGGTTTCCATGTAAACCCCAAAGTAGACAGGCACTAGAAGAATTCTTACATAGAAGAAAAATTCCTTCAACTTTGACACACAAGCAACAGAAAGAATACCTTTGCATATTTTTCTAAAAGGAAAACTGATCTTGACACGATTTTGTGGCCAAATTAGTAGTACTATATTATGATACTACCATCATCCTGAGTCTTCTTCTTTGGAAATAAGAGATCTAATTTCAGAGATATCACAATGTATAGCCATTTAAAAAGTTAAAGTATAAATATTTATATAATAAAAAATGATTTGAAATAAAATTTCTACTATGCATATTTGGTGATTATTTGTGAGAAATTATAAAACTATAGCATCTCAGGGATAAAAAGGCCCATAGACAAATCAACCATTCAGATACTCAAAAGAATAAAAGATAACTGCATTAAAGTAGACAGATCAGTATTAGCTGATCAAGTCAGATGAAGGGTATAGGGAGATGAGTTTTAGCTTACCAGATAGTTATGTAAACCTGGGCAAGTTAATATAACTTTTTCAGGTCTCAGGGACCTCATCTATAACATGAGTGAACTGAATTCAACTCTGATATTCTGTCATTGAGTAAAACGTATGTTCCTGTTTTAGTGAATTAGCAATTAAATACAACAAGTGATAATCTGGTGTAACTTGACTATCAGGGAATACCTCAGATCTCATAAGAAAGAAAAACCACAAGATTGTATTGGTTACTATGAAAAAAATCAAAGAACTTAGAAAGTCTATATGACTAATATGCTTATAAGTGGTGTTTTAATCATTACCACCTCACAGGCTGACAGAGTGCTGCATGCAGGAAGCCAGCCTGATAAAATACTTAGGGGACTAATCATCGCTGTTGACATTCCTCCAGCATGACAGAGGAAATCGCTACTATGGAGAGTTATGTTCAGCATAATCAGTGATAACACTGTCTTTAAAATGGAAATAAGAACCTAGAGTAACGGCATCCTTTTAGGTTGAATGCATCTCTCAAAAGAGTGGTTTGTGCATTCCTCATCCTCTAGCATAAGTAAAACATTTCATTTCATCCAGAAACCTACTGGGAGAAACATCCCATTTTTGGGGATATTCTGTTGATGACAGTATTATGGCCACACAATATATCAATTGAAGTACCCCAAGATAACACGCTGTACAATTTATGGCGCTCAGCATAATTTGTCTCTAAATCTTCATTTATTTGCAGCTATTGTGACTGGGAAAACTACTGATGATCTCAAATATGTTCTCATTCTTTGGTGGTCTTTTGGAATGAATAGTGCCTATGATCCTTTTATTTAACAAACACACAAAAGAGATCTTTTGGGTATGATTAAGTCACAGTTTGAAATTCTGATAATTGCTTTATTGCATTTAAACATATAGTCAATGCTTACTTTGTGCTCTATAATTTCATTTAGATAATAAGGCAGAATATTACTGTTGAATAATAGACAAAGGTTTTTAAATTGTGAATAATTTAAATAAACCATGGTTTGGTTTTATTTATTGCATTCATTCCTGGCAGGCTTAATTTAAGCACCTTTATGTTTTTCAAGTTCTTGCTCTTGAGAAGGTGAAATCTAATGCTTAACAATGTTCCTTCAGAGTCCATGCACAATAGAACACAAAGGAAATCATGACCTCAATTCAATAACTGAATGCAACTACAACTTTCTTGGGCTCTGATAGTGTAGCAATAAATCCTAATTCATTAGGCGATTTTTTCCTTCCTCTTTTACTGAATTATGGGTATACTCTTGAGCTCAATTTTTGTTAAAATAACATAGGTATTTTTTAATCAATTAAAAAATAACTTGGCTAAGACAATTTAAAAGTAAGCTAAAAATACCACAAGTTAATGTTAAATCTGTTTTATCAGCCTTGCTTCGGTATACAGAATCTGTTGGTAATCAAGTAAAAATAAAGTGATGGCTGCTTTGGATTATTTTGTGGATCACCTAACAAATTCTACTTCAAAAAGTATAACTTCATTTATTTTCATCGATGAATTACATTTCATTCAAAAGTTAAGTTTCTTGCAATAAATATTAACATAATGTGGATAGATTTTATAATTTTCCAACTGACTAGGAATCTTTGACAACCAAATGCTGAACTTAAATTGTAGAATAACTCATTAGAAAATATGCAATAGCACTGTCAAGATTTATAACAAATACACTGGAAGTGTTTTAAAAATTAATATTAAGCTGCTATGCTTGGCTTAATTAGCTTTCTTCTTCATTTACAAAGCATATCTGTCTGGTTTTATGAACTTGGTCTCCAGTCCCCTTTCCTACAAACCTGTTTAATTAAAGTTTAACAGCTGTGTATGCTCTAGAAGGAGCAGAATGATGTTTTTCTCCCTTGAAATACTTAATCCTTTCTTAAAATATGATCCTTTTGAATATATATTTAAGAGGCAATGGATGAGGAATAATCTTCCAACAGAAAAACACTGACAGCTTAGAGCATTGGTGGCATTTTTCAGTGGGTAAACAGTACTGATTCTCAAGCCACCTGAATGTCTAAGACCCACATGGGGCCCAAGCAAATCTTTATTCTTCAAAAACAAACAAACAAAAAATGACAGGTAAAACAATAAACTAGTAAATAGAAAATTAAATGGACAGAAAGCCATGAAATATTATAAAAATACAGTAGTAGTTTTTGCAAGATTTTCTAGATACTAGTATATATATCCAGCCCTCAAGAGGTGTAACACATATGATAATGCCAGCTTTTGCTCAGTGACTCATATAGTGTTACAGCTTTATCATCATACATGCAAATATTCATTAAATAATGACACGCATCTGTCATAAAATTTCTGAAATGACAAAAATTAAAAGGCAAGTAGATAGCCAGGTGTGGTGGTACACGCTTGTAATCCCAATACTTGGGAGGCTGAGACAGGATGATCTCATGTTCATAGCCAGTCTCAGCAACTTAGTGAGACCCTGTTTCAAAATAAAAAATAAAATAGCACTAGGAGTGTAGCTCAGAGGTACAATGGCCCTGGCACAAAAATAATAAATGGGCAAATTTAAAAAGGCAAGTAGATGTAATGAATCCTCAAACAGTATACTTTTACTTGTGAAATACAAAATAATACAAAATTATGTTAGGGATCAGTAGCTAACGCATTCAGTTTCATGTTATCTCCACTTCATGTTTCTCTCCTTCAAGGAGTCTTTCTCTCCAGCAGTACCAACCTGACCACTGTGCAGGGAAACAACATGCATTTTTAGGCCCTGCTGAGAGTGTGTCCTCTGACTTAGCCTCGATTCCCGCCTAGGCTTTGGGTGCTCTGTTTGCAGTATAGGCTTATTTAATGTGTGCTGAAGATGTGCATTGACACAACAGAAAAATCAATCCCATTTCAGGAGGATCCTATAAATATTTTTTGGTGAAGTGTATTATTGTTTACAATGTTTACTTTCCATCCCATTGGGAGGTTTGAATATTGATATCAGGCTTAGCCACGTGACATGTTGTGGACAATGACATATGAATGGGAGTAATATGTGCCACTCTGTAGAAGTCTTAAGGTTCATCACATAGTTCCACCACGCTTTTTTCCTCCTGTCTCCCATGACACTACTCAGATTCTGTCAATCTGAGTCCTCGAGGGAAGAAAATATGGAGCAGAGCCTCATGCAGCCCCTGGTGAACACATAATAGGGCAAGAAGCAAGCCTCTGTTAACTATAAACCACTGCAGACTTGGCAGTGGTTTGTTGTCACAGAATGAGTTAGCCTAAGCTGACTGACAGAGGGCCTATTTAAGCATTTTCAATAATAAACAAGCGCATCCTCATCCCCTTTGCTAAGCAGGGACAATCCCTGTAGCATTTATGTTGTTGGAAAGAGAAAAGGGAAACAGATGACTGAGACTCATGTTTTTTACCACTTGCCTTCCTTAACCTTCAGCAATATAAAAAACTAATGCTCAGCAAATTAGAGTTTACATTTTTAAAGATAAGGAGTTGGGATTGATACTAATTGGACTAAGTTGAAATACTTCCAAAATAAATAGAATCATTTCACAGAGTAGTATTCAGGATTAAAGTTTTATAACTATTACATAGAGCTTTCTGCCATCATTAAATTTGACAAATACAGTGCTTATTGAGCACACCCTCGATATGCCTGATGTCTTAAGGCAGGCTTGTGCTAGTTGCTAGGCTCTAAAAATGAGTTGCTGTCCCTAACCTCAGGGAGCTCATAGGCAGAGAGGCGGATGTACAATTGGCTCAATAAAGATCTAATGGAAACAGAACAGATGACAATCATTTGTCAGGATAAAAATACAGAATCTTATAGAGGGATGGGGATGGAGGAGGGTCAGCTCTGCACAGGATTAAACATGGGTGTATATTAAGAAGAATGAGATGATTTTGTAATGTTAAAAGTATAGCTCTAGCACACAACAATTATGAGTGTTTGTGAGTATGCATGCTGTTTTTTTTTTTTTTTTTTTTTTTTTTTCTGTACTAGGGATTGAACCCAGGGGCATTCTATCTCCAAGCTACACCCTCAGCCTTATTTTTTAGTCTTTATTTTTGAAACAGGGTCTCACTAAGTTGCAGAGGGCCTCACTAAGTAGTTGAGGCTGACGGCGATCCTTCCATCCTCCTGTCTCAGTCTCCCAAGTACTGGGATTACAAGCATGCACCATCATGCCAGCCGCAGAAGGTTTTAAAAAGCAATCTCTGAGTTAGGAGTGGTGGTGCCTATAATCCCAGTACTTGGGTGACTGAGACAGGAAGATGGCAGGTTTGAAGCCAGCCTCAGCAACTTAGCAAAACCCTCAGCAATTAAGCAAGACCCTGTCTCAAAATAAAATAATAATAATAATAATAATAATAATAATAATAATAATAATAATAAAAAGGGGGCTGGGATATAGCTTGGAGGTTGAATACCTCTGGATTTAATCCTCAGTACAAAAAAAAACAAAAAGCAATGTCTGAACTGAGACTTTGAGACTTTGGTTTACAAATAAACACACACACACACGTACACACACACACACACACATCTATATCTTCAAACATATACTTATATGCAGGTATATGTGCATATGAGAAAGAGAGAGAAAAAGAAGATAAATATTCCTCAAGGTGTCCTCCACATGAAAGGATACAACAGTGAAAAATCTCCCTCACCCTCCTAACCATCAGTCTCCTCTGAAAGCAAAAGTTACTCATTTACTACTATCTACTTATAGGTTGCAAAGAAAGTGAGAGCAAACTCCTAGAAATATTACAGGGTGAAAGGACAGTCAGGATCTGGCACATTATCTTGACTAATTCTGTGTGTGTGTGTGTGTGTGTGTGTACACAGAGATCTGTCTTTTTCTTTTCTTCTTAATTGTTCCAGAGTATTTTATTTTATGAATGTGTCATAATGCCCTTAACTGTACTGGCACACATTTTGAAGGTTTTCAATCTTTTGCTACTATAAACAATATTGTAATTAACCCCGTTATTTATTCTTCTTTGCACTCCTTCAAGTCTACCAGATACATTCTTAGAAATCCAATTGCGGAGTAGGAATTAGCCAAAGGAAACCAAACCAGAACAAAAGGAACAAGACAAAAGGAAGGTGCTTTCTGCAAAAGCAGTGGTATGTGGAAAAGGTCCACAGCTGCCAAGAAACTGCAAACTACTGGTATGGCTATACCATAGGGAGGAGACTGCAGCTGCAAAGATGCTCACAGGCCAGATCACAAAGGACCATATTTGTGTTGCTCCAGAATGTGGGAGGTGTAATGAGATTCACATTTTAAAAAAATCATTCTTGTGGAAGTGTGTGGGATGGGCTGGCAAGGGTAAGAAAGAGAAATCACTTAGGATATAACCACGGTAATCCAAGGAGGAAAGGAAGGACTGCTAGCCCATCTTCCTAGTTACCAAGGGAGATTTCTCCTCTAGCTTGCCTCTTGTACTTTCTCCTTTGGGGAGCTCTCCAAGGCCAGGCTCTAAGATGCCTCATGGCAGCTGTCTGCACAGGAGATGACCCAGCTGAGTGATCTGCCCCTCTGTACTAGAATGGGAAACACTTTTCCTGCTGGTAATCCTACAAAAGTCTGTGTACTGGCCGCTCCCAGATGAAGAAGAAGAATCCTTAGGTGAACAAAGAATTTGACTTAATGGAAGGTGATGGGGGGAGGGTGGACACCCTAATGAGCATGATGTACTTTCATGAACACATCAAAGTCAATCACTAAACTGACCTTGAGAAAGAGGGAGGAGGAGGGAGAGGGGCGGGGATTGGGGAAGAGTTAAATGAGAAATGTGTGCATGGATGTCTTTACCTATACTAGCTTGTACCTAACAAAGATGTGTGATTACAATGTACCAAATAAGGGAAAGATGAAAAAAAAAAAAAAAAAAGACTTTTTAAAGTTACACCAGGAGATTTTTGATCTACGTAATTGGGAGCCCATTTCTATTAAAGTGGCAGAAACAGCTAAGACATTTGTAGATCGGCTTCAACCTTTTTTTTTTTTTTTTTCTACAGATTAAGTAACTATCAGAAAATTTAAGAGATAACAGACATGTTGGAAATCTCTGGGTCTTCAAGTGGATTCTGAGATGCTTTGTATTTTTCTAAAACCTTGAGATCACAGAGGGGAGTGAACTGCTAGGGGGAAAAAAATATTTGGGTGGAAGCTGTGGTCAGGATCTGACACTTTACATTGAAGTATTCAAAGGGAACAAGGCTGATGCTCCTGTGTGCTTTCCCATCAGACATCCCAACACAAATCCCACACTGGCAGTTTAGCTTCAGCAGTTCAGCCAACATGAAGAAGAGTTTAAAAATTATTGCATGACATGCACAGGGCCTTGGGGTTTAATCCCCAGCATCACCAGAAGTAAAAAAAAAAAAAAAAAGAGAGAGAGAGAAAAGAATTTACATTTCTGGACAAGTGTGGTAATACAGGCCTGTAATCCCAGTACTTGGGAGGCTGAGACAGAAGGACTGCAGGTTCAGGGACAGCCTCAGCAAGTAGTGAGACTCATCAACCTAAAGAGATCCTGTTTCAAAATAAAAATAAGATAGGGCTGGGGGTGTAGCTCCAAGGTAGAATGCCTCTGGGTTAAATCCCAAGTAACACACACACACACACACACACACACACACACACACACACACACACATTAAAAAAAAAGAATTTACATTTCTAACAAACTTCCAGGTGATCCTGATATTACAGTATGGATATCACATTGAGAAACAATTTACAATAACAACATCAACAACACAACAACAAAATTCTCCATGTGGTGGGTAGATTGCCTATAGATTATATATAACCATGCATATACTCTTCTAAAATAAAGTATATCTAGGTTTTTTTAACTTTAAAATATCGAAAAAATATGTCCTAAATTTTTTTAAAAATTTTTTATTGTAGCAATTCGTGCAATATAGCATACATCTTTGTTAAGTACGAGTTGTTAACAACATATTTGCACACAATTCTCATTTGACCCCTTCCCCAATTCCCACCCCAGTCCCCTCCCCCTCCCTCCCCCTCAGGTTCACTTCAGTGAGTGACCTTGATGTGATTGTGTAAGTACATCATGTGCTTTAGGGCGTCCCTCTGCCCCTTGCGTCCACTACACTTAAATCAACTTCGTTGCTTATCGAGGATCACTCCTTTTCATCTGGACACCCTCCTATGCCCCGTCTTCTCCCTAGCATCCACATATTAGGGAGAACATATGCTTCTTAACTCTTTGTGACTGACTAATCTCACTTAACATAATGTTTTCCAGTTGCATCCATTTCCCTGCAAAGAACATGATTTTATTCTTCTTTATGGCTGAGTAAAATTCCATTGTGTACATATCCCATAGTTTTGTAATCCAT